>CAIIXF020000580.1:0-62000 GCA_903813345.2 Owenia fusiformis
AGGAATCCAGTGAGCTGATTTTATCACTTATTTTGTCTTTTTTTACATCAGTGCCAAAGTTAAATGAAAGCAAATCCCAGCAAACAAATTATTACTTGTAATTGTGGGGTCAAATCATCAATTAAAAAAATATTAAGTAAAAAGTTCTATGACACTATGTACAGAATGTACAAACATATATTCAGATTGTAAAAACATGGTTGTATTTCAGGCCTGAAACCAGCTTTTGTCAAGAAGGTTGACTTTCTCAAAAATTTGAGGGGGAGGGGCGTCATATTCTTCTCTCTATGTCTCAATCCAGCTTGGATTCATTCGTTAAAATATTGATTCAATTTTGAAGATTTTGGTAAAAACAAAACATGCCAAAATTGTTGATTTTACAACTCAAGTGTCATGGTAAAAACATGGCATGTCCATGAAAAAACAATTACCAAACCACTAATTACCACGGAAAATCATGGTAAATATCCATGGAAGATTACCATGGGTATCCATCAATTTCCATGGAAATACCATGAAAAACCATGGATTACCATGGACGCACCATGGATTACCATGGACGCACCATGGAATACCATGGTTACCATGGCTTTTTTCTTAAGGGTTTCTTCGCAAAAATGATAACCTTGATATAACCGATACACACGGTTTGGAAATAATCGTAATACTGTTGCACAAGCCAGACGAGGATCAGGAGGTGTTGGATTTTCAGTTAAAAACTCTATTTTACTGCAGTTTATCTCGGCTACTGTTACTATGGGATAGGGTTCAAAATGCTGAACAAACATGAATAAAATCCAAAGACAAAAATACAGTATCTCGTTCTGTTTACGGATACGTATTTCGATAATTTGCGTTTCGCAGTTCGTATTTTTGATAGACGTAATTGTAAACGCATCTCAATCCGTGTTTTAGAGTAGTTGAAACTAGTAGTCCATTGTATGACTTAAGGATATGAAAGTTCCATAGCACACTATAGCACAGCAAGATTTGAAGCAATATTTATGGAGGTGTGTATGTCTTGATTCTTTAAAAATACCATTTGCTAAAAAACATGCGGCTTTCGGATCGAAAAATGTCTTCCATCACAAGTGGTAAAAAATGTAAATATTTTGATCCGAACTTTTATACATTTTATAAGACACAGACCGTTATTCTAAGCATACGAGTACGAACAAATTAAAAATTATCATAATGTGAAAATATACAATAATTTTACTGTAGATGTCGGTGTTTAAAGCGTAATTACGCAAGTGAGTTTTTCAGATTTTTCAAATATGGGCCAAGCAGATTAAAATAAATGTGTGGAATATTTAGGTAATTTATGATTTGGAACATATAGTCCATGGTATGAAATCTCTAGGACGTCTAATAAAGGAGTTGGTAGTACACTATAGCGCAGCGATATTTGACCTTACATTAACATACCTATTTATGTCCCCTAATAATTTTTATTATAACCGTTCAATGTACTTCCGGCTTTTAGGCTGAATTATGCCTGCCACTATATAACAGAGGTAAAAAAATCACCAAAAAATAAAATCCCAATTTTTCACAATTTGGAGTATACCATGCAACAGAAAATAATAAAAAAAGATTTTAAATATATGATTTAGGTTTCTAAGCTATAAGTTTGATGTTATTTTTCTTTTCAATACCCAAAAATATGTAATCAGTATATCGACGTTTTGTATTGTTTCTCAGGTATTAATAAGATAAATTCCACAAATGATTCACTTTTATATTGGAATGACAAATGTTTAAAAAATTATGCTAGTTTTTTCACAAAAGGGGTCTCAATACGTTTTGAGATATGAACTTCTATTCAGCGGTGAAAATTATCAATAAAGGCGGGCCTATTGCCCTACCTTGACTAATTGGGACTACAGCTAAAATTATATTCCCCGTAGTTAGATATAGCTCAGTTGCTTATAAAACAACCATCAAGATTTGATCGAATTCATGAATAATTGAGAAAAATCGTTATCATTATCTTCCTAAAATCTGATTGTATCCAGCGGTAAGGTCAAAGAACAAACAGCCATCAGAAAACTTGATTATAGCCACAAGTAACGTCGAGGAAGAATTTCAGGGCGTTCGATTGCATATGACTCTAATTGATTATTAGACATGCCCTTGGAATATATGAACATTTCATACCTCTGTAACATTTAATTAGATATAAATCTTACCTATTTGTTATTGTATTATGTTTTGTAAAACATGAACAATAATTTGTTGTTAGACCCCTTGCGATTATATGGAAAAATTCTGGTAATAAAATGTTTTAAATGGTAAGAAAACGTATATGATCCCAATCATAAATTACCTAAATATTCCACATAATGTTGTTGAAATGGCTTGGCTCATATTTGAAAAATCAAACAAAATCTGAAAAACACACTTGCATAATAACACTAATTAAACACCGACATCTACAGTAAAATTAAATAGTATATTTTTAAATTATGATAATTTATTTTTGTTCGTATGCTTAGAATAACGGTCTGTGTCTTATATAATGTATAAAAGTTCGAATCAAAATATTTACCTTTTTGACCCCTTTTGATGAAAGACATTTTTCGACCCGAAAGCCGGAAGTGTTTTCAGCAAATGGTAATTTAAAAGAATCAAGACATGTACACCTTCATAAATATTGCTTGAAATGTTGCTGCGCTAGAGTGTGCTACGGATCCTTCATATTCGGAAGTCATACCATGGACTAATACTAGTTTTCTTACATTTAAAATATTTTATTTCCAGATTTTTTCCATATAATCGCAAGGGGTCAAACAACAAATTATTGTTCATGTTTTATAAAACATAATACAATAACAAATAGGTACGATTTATATCTAAATAAATGTGACCGAGGTATTGGAATGTCCATATATTCCAAGGGCATGTCTAATAATCAATTACACTCATATGCAATCGAACAATATACTATTCTTACTCGACGTTACTGCTGGTTATCATCAAGTTTTCTTATGGTTGTTTCTTCTTTGACCTTACCGCTGGATACAATCAAAGAACGAATGACTATAGACACCCCTGGGGTCACTTAACATTTTTTGAAAAATGCAATGTAATTAATATCTTTGATATGTAGGATCAAATTGTAGATAGAAATGTATATTTTCAAAAAATAGCAATAAAAAGCATTCAAGATTACTGATATCAGTATATTTTGGTTGATTTGGGAGGTATGTATCACTTCCTGTAAAATGTGAATTTTTTATCAGTCTCAGAAAATGTCTCCAGAATGTATAGACCTAGCTTCGCAGATGTCCCATTGTTTGATCGTGTCACTCTTTAAACTCATTGGATATTTTGTACATTTAAATAGTCATATTTCAATAGTCATTGAGTAGGAATTAGTTATGTTTGCAATTGTGTTGACCTACTTATTTTTAGAGAGAGGAAGGTCATGATAAACTCTTGCTTTGTTCATATAATGCCTGATTCTTACCTAGAAAGTTAAATGTAGTAAAGGAATAGCGTACATCTAAGCTATTTCTTGAGGTATGTTAAAATCTAGGTAAGGACCAGGCGTTGTGCAAAAATAGAACTTTTCTGCAATTTTCAATAAAATGATGTCAGCCATTTTAAAAATCCTTAGAATGATTGTGACAGTTGTGCTTTATATATTTCAGTATATTTTCTTTTTTCATATGATCTTTTCATGGACTTATATGTATGCTTGCATGACCTTTCGAGAAGCATATATCTTTACCATGACTCTAAGCAACACAATAACATACAATCTCTTTTAAAACATTCATATATAAGATGATTGTTGTACAATCATTTTATCTTCATGTGACAGGCATCATTTTTATCGATGAATATGTTTTTATATTATGACAGTTCACTGGCTGATCATACCAATGTTCATATTTAGAAATCCAGCTCAACTTTATTGCGCAGAAGAAATATACTGTTAGTCACAATCAGTAGGCGGGAAAACGACATTTGCTAACAAAATGCCCAAAGCAAAGGGAACTGTATGAGTGAACTGCAATCTCTAAGTACCCCTGTATGGAGACAGAGGTTTACACCTAAATAGTAGTGGACTCTCTTGAGATCAAGCAAACCAAACTAAACGATACACAGACTACCATCTTCGAGTAAATGGAAAATATACCATGATTGTTAAAAAAGAAACATATGGCCCAAAGTGTAAAAGCCCAGTAATCGGTTTGTGTCCACTTAATCTCATTATACATGGGTGGAGTATTAAACCCAGATCCAGATGTATGAAATAGTATTGATGCAATCACTGGATGGTGTTGCACACACCCAGTTGGGAGTAGGGCTGTGGGCACAAGGGCCGGGGTATAAAAGCAAAAGGAAATGCACAAAATTTGACATTTTAAAATCAAAAGATATGTCTGAAATGTTGTCATCTGAAGAAGGTCATGATAGCTCATAGAATCTCTCATTATAATGAAGAAACACATAAATGTGCTCATCAACAGTTATGTTAAGTCTAAAGTAACCTTTTAGAAATTTTTATATTTTATGTGTTTTCAAATGTTGCTCTGTGTTTTCTTACTATGATGTAGAATAATAAAATTAATATATTACTGCCACTTGATATGCATTTTTGACTTGTTTTTTGCTTCATGTGTTTTTAATGTTGCCTCTTGATCTTTCTCATTATGAAGCAAATTAAAAAAAAACTCAATATTCTTTTCTTATATAGTCTTGCAAACTTTTTTGTAGACAATTGATCTCAATAAAGTTTAAAGAAGATCACTATTCAATATTTTGTTTGCAGTTTGACTTGTTATATTTAACATGTTTTCATTAACAAATCGGGAAAAAACGGGAGCTTTAACTGAAAAATCGGGATGTCTCGTTAACAATCGGGAGTTTAAACGCAAAATCGGGATATTTTGAAAAAACGGAATAATTTACGAAAAATCTGGTTTTCATGCAATGCGCTCAATACGATTTTTCCTGGGGACAATAGGATTTTTTTTATGTAATACGATTCTATATGATTTTATTCCTTCATATTTCCCTTGGAAAACAGTAGTTTCATTGAATAATATCTTATGTTCACAGATATTTCCATCCAGAGAGTGAACTAACTTCTCATAACAATGCTTCTCCCATTGGTCTCGCTAGCAAATTGAGAGATAAAGGAGAGGATTTATACATTTTCAACAAAGGATCTGTTGTTCTGAAATACGCTCTCTCCTAGGTTCAGCAATTTTAAACATAGTTCCAGTGAGTGTATGTGCATATGAATATTTTATTACTTCATTCCAAAGACCCAGACCGAGACAGTCAACCTAAATGAATACAGGTTTATAGTCACTGCCATTATGTTCATTTTATTTAACTAGAGTATAATAATGAATATTTTATTCGCAAAAATGTATCCATTACTCCCAATGGCAAACATGCCAGTGATTAATTAAGCATTCATAGTATATTATGTGACACAAAGTGATCATTCTGATATCGAATTCCATTAATGTTATATCAGGTATTATGAAAACTCTAAGCGATTAACAAATTAAACAATCCAAAACAATTGTACTCGCTATAATATATAGAAGATAAATATATGCGTAGAGTGTATCTATTATTTTACGTTGCACAGAGACAACCGAGAAATATCGTTAAACATAGACATCAGATTGTGATCCGCAATTTGTTTCTTCAGGATGTGACACATCACGTTGAATTAAACTTATTAATTTTGATAATTATTATTAAAATGATCTTATTTTTGTACTGTCACATATTAAATAGTATCTGTCAACATTTGAATGAATGAGGCGGTCTTAGAATTTTAGCAGATAAACGAATCAGAGCAACACCGCAGAGATATAGTTCATTGTTATTTTTTTATTATTTATTTGGAAACTACGCTTTTACAACAGCGGCACACAAAAAGTGGTGCGTCCATTTAGGATACAGTTACATGAAGATGAAAAAGTAGTTGGTATTATCTTGCATTAATAAGTTGACTAAAATCTTAGTTAAAATCATTGTATTATTGATTAAAAAAGATTAAAATAATTTCAACTACACTTGTAGAGTCCCAGTAGGAACTTCTTAGTTACACTATCAAAATTAAGTCCTGCTTCATGTCCCCCAATTTTGAATGCCTCATCGCCCAATAACCACTTTAGTTTTGTCGAGGAGTTGGTCTTGATATAGGTATCTAGTATGGGGTAGGGTATGATTGACTTTAAGCTCTTATGAAATTCATTTTCTTTGCTCTTCATAGTGTTTGCAATGCAGTAATCTATGTTCAATAGTCTCAACATCCAAAGGACAGAAATCACAGTGTGGATTATTAGACGAGTGGTTTTTCCATTTATGGGTTTCATCATTTAATTGGAACCTACCACATCTTGCGAGGAGTTTTATTCGTGCACCTTGAAATTCAAAATCATTGCCCTTTTTTATTAAGGAGCTGTCTGTACAAATATAGTGATGACTTTTCACTAATTTCGTCTTTAATGTAACATTCAATTTTTCTTTCAATATACAGTCTATACTTATGGGACACATCCTCAATGTCATGTTCTATCCCATTTAAATCCAATGAAGTTAAAATGTTATTCATGTTTTCAACAAATTTCCAGAAGTTTGTTTTACCTTTGTTGAACCTTTATATCATATTCTTAAGTAGAAGTTTCAAACGAGATCCTTCATTTTGATCTTTAAGGTTGAGGAAATATTCTACTAGGCGCTTCATAAGCACAAACTGGATTGGGATCTATCCTAAATCATTTATTACTGCAATATATGCTGGTGTGCTTTTCAAGCTGAATATTGCCCTACCTATATTATATTGCATAGACTTTAGTTTATTATTTACATTCTGGATATTATTTACCCAGATGCCACAACCATTAAGAACTGATGGAAGGTACTTGCTCAGATAATTGTAATTATAACTAGATTGGTAAATTGAACAAAGTTCAATTTAAGACTCCAGATTGATTTACTTGAGTAGGTAGCTGAGTAAGTAACTGAGTAGCAAGCTGAGTAAGAAGATGATTAGGTAATTGAGTAAGAAGCTGAGTAGGTAGCTGAGAAGGAAGCTGAGTAAGCAGCTTAGTAGGTAGCTGAGTAAGTAGCTGAGTAGTTAGCTGAGTAAGTAGCTGAGTAGGTAGCTGAGAAGTAGGTAGCTAAGTAGGTAGCCAAGTAGGTATGTATGGCATGAATTCCGTATCAAAAGTAATACGTACCTAATTTAGTAGTTTTGGTGCACGCTTTTAAAATCCAGTGCCTAATTTGGATCCGTGACCCCTTTCACTTAAACCACCGTACATAGCTTGGAATTCCGTTACCTATTTCATTTAACGTGACCAATCTTAATTTTGCTTGACGATATTTGAAAAAAAGCGTCACGGTTTTTTCGAAAAAGCGTCACGGATTTTGAAAAAAACCGTGACGCTATTTTCCTAAAACCGTGACGCTTTTACTAAACTACCCGATCTGAATTCTCGTAATAGCGTTCGGTATTTCATGACCAAATCCAGTACGTACGGTATACCTATCTCCGTATACCCGACGCTTTTACCGATCGGTGCATTTTTACCGGACGCTTTTACCGATCGGTGAAATTCCCCCGTACGCTCTTACCGTTCCTTGCCGTGAATTCCGGACGGTATACCGACGCGACATCTTTTAATGATGGCATGCATTAATACCGTTCGGTGTTTTTTACCGGACGCTTTTCCCTTTCCGAGCAAGTAAATAATGGACGTTCGAAAAGCCATCTCTTAAGGTTCAATTTACATATTTTCCAAAATGAATACATCACGGTCGAAGTCAATGCGACATTTAAAGCAACATTCGGATCCAATACCCAAGATGCCCGATTCATCCACAACACGAATAAATTATTGAGACCCCTTGTACTAAAACAAAAAATATCTGAACGAAACAGTCACGATATATCTTTGTTTGTTAATTTATGAGAAATATATTGTTGCTTTTCTGATCGGCTTGATTGAGATTGGTTATAATGCGCGTTGATATATGTTCCTTTGGATAATAGTTTTGTTGGTTTAAGAGTGGTTTTATGTGTATATTAATCGCTAATTATGTATCTAGGTCACTGTATATAATAGGTGTAAGGTGTATCTACCGTTACACGGAAATTCCCTTCCTTAAATTGTCTGATCTTTAAGTACAGTTATTTATATCGTTGTTGAATGAAAAAAGAACCAAGCGTTTGGTGGTTTGAAAAATATATTTTCTTGCTTGGTTAGGTCTTATCTGATGTTTAACTTATATGTTTGGTGAGTTTGTATTATATATTTATGTTTGTGTTATGATTGGAATTATGTGTACGGGTTAGTGATGTATTTTGAATGAGGTTTCCTGGTTTGGGAATGCAATTAATTTGTTGTTTATGTGTTTATATCATTTGTGTTGTTTGTGTTTCGGAATACGAGTTATTGTGTTTATCTCCAAAGTACTGTTGGATGTGAGCTGTTTGTGTAGCCGTGTCAAGTTGAATAACGAGGACAAATCAAACATATACAGAAAACACTTCTACTAACATGCCCGTAGCCAGCTTTTTGTAAGGGGGGGGGGGTCGACCCCCCTTGTGCCCCAACGCCTGACGTCAAATAATTTCTCCTATATTAAACCAACCTCCTGGGTAGTAATAAGAAGGGCTTGGGCTGCACTGGAAGCCAAGAATGGGGGCACCCATTCTTAGATTCAAGTCTGAAGAAATATCCGCGCTTGCATGAAAAAAAAGAATCTGGACAGCTTTAACTAAATATTGGGCCGCAGTTCTGAACAATTTAGGCCGGTTTTTCGATAATTTGGCAAAAATTAAATAATAAAGGCCTAAGGCTAAGTAATACCCCTGCGAAATTTTTCCCCTGCCCCGGGCATGGCCTGGATTAGTTCAACAAGTTAAACCTCGTCTGGGCCTTTAAACCCAATCACGACAACAAGAACACTCAGATTAATAAATGAAAGCCGTGTTATTGAGTTTAACTTGTTGAACTAGGCCTGGATCCGCTTGTTAATACCCTGCGCGCAGAGTCTAGTTATAAACTACCTGCTCTTCCCCACATACAATTGTATAGTTTCTAAATAGCTGAATAATGCTGCCATAATAGATGTCACCTTTGTTTGTCTTTGATTTTCTTGGGCCACACCTCCATTCACGTCAATGCTAGAAACTTGCAATAGTCACTTAATTTCATGATTTATCAAAAAGTGTTGGTTGAATCTGTCTGAAACTCGAATGGCATACTGTCGGATGTCACTGTTAATGTACATATTGTGATTAAACATGAAAATGTTGGTTGTCATACGAATAAGCCAAGGTTTTAATGAATCTTAGTATTTCACCAATGGAGATTTGGCCCAAGTTTTTTTAAATGTCATGGAAAATGATTTAAATTACATAACTGTGTAAATCAAACTTATTATTGGAGAAAACTTGTCACTGAATTCAAATATGCTATCGAAAATAAAGAAAAGTAAGTCATTAGAGGTAAAAAGTGCAAATCTCTAAAAATGTCATGAAAAAACGAGATTTAGCGAGATTTTAAAGCTATTTGGAAACTCCTCTATTGGCAATCGAGATAAAAACGCGCATTACTGGGCATTACATGCTTTTTTTTAGATTTGTGCATTGTTTTTAAAAATATGGGCCAAATTTTTCTCCACACCTACCGAGAATTGGGCCCAAATTCGAAACCAATTTTTGTTAATTTGACCTAAGATTAAATAGTAAGGTCCTAATAAAACCAAGTGATGTCCAAAAGGCCCACCAATGAGGCCCTTCGAAATTACCTGATATGGCCCCCTGGATCCGCTATTGAAGGGTATGTAAAACAAAACACAAAGGGCGATCCTGACAATCCACAAGGGAAGTTGCACAAAAATATCCGAATTGACGCGGAGAAAACAATCTGGCCCAAATTTTTCTCAATTGCCCACTGCCAGTTTATGTAGGGAAGACGCACATTTTTTGGGAGATATCAGGGGGTCGCCTCTGGCTATGGGCCTGTACTAGGTACATTACCTTAAAACATACAAGACCGCAAACTATCAATCAAATGTTTATCTTCAAAAAAATAATGTAGTGTGTGTGCGGTTTGTGTTGCCGGGTCGGTCGGCTTGGGGTGTAATACCAACTAATATACCTTTAAAATACAACCCTAGACGGAAAAAAACAAGGCCAACCAAACGGCATACAACACACCATAGACTGAGCAACTAACGTTCCGACAAACAAGAATACAAATTAAAAGACAATTAGACAAATCTTCGAACTGATAAACAAACCGGAAGCGTGTTTTCTTACGTCCACACCATATAGCTAAGATGAGATCGAGAAAGAGATCATTCACATATAAAAAACCAACACAAACACAAAATAATCAGCATGAATATTAAAACATAGAAACCACACTAAGACGATATGGTGGAATGCCAATCCTCCAAAATAGCGTATGATTCGTACGCAGGGGACCTCGACGGCAGCCGGGCAGATCCTAATGGCGATAGCAAAACCATACCATACTTCTAGAAATATGGTATCGAAAATTGTAATCAACTTTGAAAATTAAATTTGTTTTGAAATGTGACATCTAGTCCGGGTTGATTCCCCATAGACCCCATATGTTACAAAATCCCAAAAAGTGAAATATCTTTTCTTGTATTGGACAGGTAACATTTTCCTTTACTGGACATATTTTAATGTTCATAACTATAAGCTACGTAAGGGTTATATGAAAATGGAACTACTAAAACAGATGCAATTTTAGTTAAAGGTAACTTTCTACTATACCCGCCATGTTATCTGACCACCTGACTTTTTATCTCGACTTATGGATTTATGTGGCCTCACTGGCCTATCTGAGGTTCTAAAGCTATGTCTAAGCTACATTTTGACACTAAACTCAATAGGTGCCAAACATCTACTTTTTGAAATAATTGGTCAATTGTGACACTACCCCCTCTCTCTCTGCCGAGTGCCGACAGAAATTCACAAAAATCAAGGCAAAATTAATACGCCACTTGACTCGAAATTTTCCTTCAGGATAACCCAAATAAACGCATTTTCAGAAGAAATGACATGTTGTCATTGCAAAAAGATGACAACTGTACCTACATACTAGCTTACTGACTCGTCATGATCACAATTGTGTTGGGACTACATTCATTTTTTAAACTACTTTTTTTCTATTCAGCGGAAGTGACGTATTAGGGCAGTTTGGCCTGTATGTTATTCATCAACACATAGATCAACATAGACCATCAAACTACCCCGGCCATTTCAGGGCCACCCATCTCTACCAAAAGAGAAATTGAATTAATGAATCAAACTCTTGTCTTCATGTCCAACCAACTGAATGATTGGATGAGTGATTAAAGATTAAACAAATGGCTAAATGATTGAAACTTATGTAAGAATGAACGCGCATGTTTCCAATAAAGACACACGTAACCACCTCAATAACACAACGACTCTATCCCCTTTAACAAACTCAATAGAGATATTCCTTTTATAAACCAATCAAACAACCCAGACACAAAACACAAACCATAACATGAAACCGAAACTATATACCACGCATTCAAACAACCAAATGAGCATAAATTTCTCCGATCACGCGCAATAAAACAAGAAAAGATATTAGAACGCGCACCGAAAAACAGCACCCGCATTCAAGTTAATATCTCAACAACAGGAATTACCCCCATTGCAACATTACTTCAAGAAGGCGGGACTATATATTAAAAAACCAAACAACCAAACTACCCAAACACCGACTGAATAAAACAATGTTTCTCCACGAAATCAACACGCAATCCAAAAAACACGAAATATTAAGAAAAAAACATAACGGGTCAACGACTCCCAATATGAATTCCACATCTCATTAACAACATATGCCACCAATGAAACACAAATCCAAACATAATCCAAACAACATGCTAAACAACAAAACAACACCAAATCAACAAAGCAACATTCTTTCAATCAAACCAACGCCAATTCCACATATCGCAAAATATGAAAGAAAATCAAAACAGAAACTAGCTATGATAAACAAGTTAATATCTCAACAAAAGGAAAAGCCACCAACACTTCATCAACCCCAAAGCGAAGCCCAGACAATGCACCAAACAACCAAACAACACTAGTAAACAGCCAACAAAACAACAGCCTTCCACTATACTAGCACAAATTCCACCGAACGCGCCAAGAAAACAAAAATATCAGACCACGTACCGAAAAACAGCAACACAATTTAAGTTCTATCTCAACAACAAGACAAGCTCACAACACTATTCAAACGACAACAAAAAATCTAAACAACATACCAAACAACCAAACACGGCTGGTACCCTACCAATAAAGCAACAGCCTTCCATTACATGAGGGCCAAACCCATCGAACGCCTATATATTAAACACAAAAATATCAGAACGCGTACCGAAAACCAGCACCCTCATTCGAGTTAACATCTCGACAACAAGAGATGCCCCTACTAGAACACTTACCACTTCATGAAGCCAAGACAAGACACTAAACCACCCATTCCCCCACAAAACCAACACTTATTTCACAAAATACGAAATATCGAGAAAACAAATTGCAAAATAGCAAAATATCACATTCCGCAATACGGAAAACAGCCCCACTTAACAAATTAATATCTCAACAAAATTAAAAGCCACTCATACAATATAAACACCAACACGTAGCCCAAACAATGTACCAACCAACTAAATAACCAAACAACGCTCGTACCCAACCAATAAAGCAACATCCTTCAATCACATCAGCGCC
Source organism: Owenia fusiformis (assembly GCA_903813345.2). Lineage (NCBI taxonomy): Eukaryota > Metazoa > Annelida > Polychaeta > Sabellida > Oweniidae > Owenia > Owenia fusiformis. The sequence continues at coordinate 12,809 of CAIIXF020000580.1, forward strand.
AATCCCACCGAACGCGCATAGTAAAACCAAAATTTCAGAACACGTACGAAAAACAGCACTCTCTTTCAGTAAACATCTCGACAAGAGATTCCCCACTAGAACACTTACCAATTCACGAAGCCGAGACAATATACTATACAACCAAACAACCCCAACACCGACCGAATGGAACAATTTTCCTCGAAACCAACACTTATTTCACAAAACACGAAATATTAAGAAAACATTACAAAATAAAAAACGCAATACGGAAACAGCCCCAAGCAATAAATTAACATCTCAGGTAAAGGAAAGCCACCGAACCTAATATAATTATATCAACTCGAAACAACCAAACAACTCTGAAAAACAATAAAGTGAAATCCCTCAACGATATATCTACACTACTGGAACAATAACCACCACACGAGTCGAGATCACACCAACAAACGCATCATTCACCTGAGAAGTGCTCAAAATGGTGAAAAACTGCATGATTTTGAAAGAACTTTTGGCCAGGGGGGCTACGGGCCTGTATAAAACAAAATATTATTAAAGACTGGAACATCATTCCACAGGGATATCCTCAATATGAAAGGTATACAGGTATAGAATAATAATTCAAATGTCACTCATTGAAAGATGGCAGCACAGTGCAGTGCAATAAGTAAACATTTCTTTATGCGAGTACAAGGGGTCTTCAAGACTTTGATCGGTATAAATCAGTTTCATAATTTGAAATGAAATCATAATGTATCTAAGAGACACATTGAACGATTGGGTAGTGGAACCCAATACATACACGGTCGTTTGGTTCAGATTACACGAAGTCTATCTAAACAAGCGATACTAAAAGCGTCCGTTAAAAATACACCGAACGGTATTAATGCATGCCATCATTAAAAGATGTCGCGTCGGTATACCGTCCTGAATTCACGGCAAGGAACGGTTAGAGCGTACGGGGGAATTTCACCGATCTGTAAAAGCGTCCGGTAAAAATGCACCGATCGGTAAAAGCGTCGGGTATACGGAGATGAGTATACCGTACGTACTGGATTGGGTCATGAAATACCGAACGCTATTACGAAAATTCAGATCGGGTAGTTTAGAAAAAGCGTCACGGTTTTTGGAAAATAGCGTCACGGTTTTTTTCAAAATCCGTGACGCTTTTTCGAAAAAACCGTGACGCTTTTTTTTCAAATATCGTCAGGCAAAATTGAGATTGGTCACGTTAAATGAAATAGGTAACGGAATTCCAAGCTATGTACGGTGGTTTATGTGAAAGGGGTCACGGATCCAAATTAGGCACTGGATTTTAAAAGCGTGCACCAAAACTACTAATTAGGTATAGGTAGGTAAGTAGGAATTTTTGACCGAAAGTCGGATTGAAATTTGGTTTGCAGATTCAGAGTCCTGAGTAAATTCTACGCTCGTATCATACATTGAATTTTGAGAACTTTTTGTGTTGACCTACTTTCCGGACGCCATTCCTCAAAATCGGTAAGAGTAATCAAAAAAGACAGTGACATTAATAAAAAGGGCTGTTTCTAAGCTACGTGATGAAAAAAGATAAAGGAATAATGACGAATAGTGACCCAGATAATTGACAGAATGCTAGAAATGTAAGATTTAACCCAGTTCTTGACCTTGGCTTTTCAGTGTCCAAATTTTATATTAAAGGAGCTTCGGAGGTCCTCGTCTGTTGTAGGCTTTCATTTATTTCATTAGTTTCCAGTCTTTATCTCGTATATTTACAATTCATAATTTTCTTGAGCTCCATAGATTTAACAGAGGGATATCATCATGTCGATTTTTTAAACTTCGAAACATCATAACTTCCGAACCGGAAATCAAATCAAAATTGTGTTTGCAAATTTAGATTCCTGGGAAAATTCTACCCTTATTTCATAACTCATACATTAAATTTGGAGATTTTTTTTATTTTGACCCACTTTTAGGACGCCATATCTCAAAAATGGGTCAAAATACTTTCTGACGGCAAAAGGCTATCACTATTAGCATACTCTTTTCTACCTGTATTCAACATTTTGAAGCAAATCCTAAAAGTGTAGTGCCAGAATCGCAAAAATAAGGAAAAACTATGAATTTGACCTAGATTTTGACCTAGGCATTTTGGTGTCCAAATATTGAAATTAGGTAGTTTTTGAGGTTCCCTTCTTTTATAGGAATTCATTATCTTAAGCTGTACTCAGTCTATATCTCGTATTTTACACTTCAAAAAATATTTTTTTCCTTGAATTTCTATCAGGATACCATCAGATCGATTTTTCTCGAAATTTCAAAACGCCATAACTTCCGAACGGGAAGGCGGATCGAAATTTAGTTTGCAGATTCGGATTCCTGACAAAATTCTACTACTAATTCATAATTTATACATTGAATTTGGAGAATTTTTTGTTTTGACCTACTTTCCAGACGCCATATTTCAAAATCAGTAAGAGTTATCAAAAAACGGATGGCACACATATGAAAGGGCTGTTTATAAGCTACATGATGAAAAAAAAGATGAAGATGTTTCGATAAATAAGGACGACGATAATTGATAGAATATTGAAAATGTAAAATTTGACCCAGTTCTAGGATAGGATAGGATGTAGAATAGGAAGGAAGGATAGGATAGGAAGGAAAGGAAAGAAAGGAAGTATAGGATAGGAAGGAAAGGAAAGAAAGGAAGGATAGATAGGAAGGATATGATCAGACAGGATAGGAAGGAAGGATGGATGATTTTTTCTATATATTCTTGCTACTTTTGACTTTCTATCAGGATATCATCAGATCGATTTATCTCGAAATTTTCAAAACGCCATAACTTTCGAATTGGAATTTTGTTTGCAGATTCAGATTCCTGAGAAAATTCTACACTTATTTCATAGCTCATATGTTGAATTTGGTTAACTTTTTAGTTTGACCTACTTTCCGGACGCCATATCTCAAAATCGGTAAAAATAATCAAAAAACGGATGGCATGCGCTCGATTTGTTTTTTTCTAAGCTACATGATGAAAAAAAAGATGAAGGAGTAACGACAAACAACAACGAAGATAATTGACAGAATGTTGATTTGACCTAGTTCTTGACCTTTGACCTAGATAAAAATTTGACCTAATTTCCCATAATCCCAGATACATTCCCTAGTTGATCATGTGAGCAGCTTAAAGAGAGAATCAGATATAGCAAGCAGGCTAAACAAAAAATTGTTTCAATTTTATAATATTTTTGGCTCATGTCATTCCTTGTCATGTCTATTTTCTAAAAATCACAAAACTGCATACTTTATTCATGGAAAACGAAAGATTTTTACAATAATGTACTATTTTTCTATAAGAATGGTTACCATTCTTATTATTTGGGATAATTTAAACATTTTCACCCATTTTTGCACTTTGAATCATTAATAACTTCACCAATTTACAATACATTGTGAATCTTTTGGGGGATATTGTATTTGATATTGTAAGGAATAGATCGGTATCATCAGCCATCCATCCTGGCCATCAGCCAGATGGCATGGAATACGATTATGAAGATGTAGATGCAAACGCAAACAGAAAGCCAAACATTTGAACATATTAAACATTTATGCGGAGGAAAATCCCGAGAAGAATTCAAAAGTGAAATATCACGTATTCAATCCTCGGACAAACACCTACGAGATGTAAGATCGAGTCTATTCACCATTACTATTCACCCAACAACGTAGGCCCAAGGATATTCCCAGAGGAACACTCAGCAACAGACGTAGCTCAGATAAAATATGCGATGATTGCTACATACTATATCACTTCTTGGAAGGTGATTGTAATGTGAGTGAAATTAAAACAATACTTAGTTGCAAACAATTCATCAGCAGTGCGCCAACACAAACAAGGGCAAATGAAAACGACAATTCACCGTCTGAGACACTACTAACCCAAATCCTCTCCTTGAAGGATATTGTTAGAGAAATTCAGGTAGAATCCAATGAAAATATATGTAGCCTTAAGAAGCAAATACGTGAAATCAGTTCAAAAAATCAGAATGAAATCATTTCTCTGAAACAAAAAGAGCAGAACCTCCGCGACAATATCGCACAACTTAAGACGGAGCTGAGACTACTTAAACAATCGTCTAATGAAAAAGATGATACGGTACGAGCTCTAGAGGAAATCATAAAACTGAAAGATATCTTACTGTCCAAAAAGATAGCAAGTATTGAAAAAAAACAGCCTAACATGCATAACAAAGAACAAGAAATCACCCCCTCCTGCAACTAATCCCAACGAAACACCGAAGCAACAAACCGAAGAAGAACAACAAAACAGGCGTGAACACAATCAAAACCATACACATGATAATGGTGACAATAGCAAAACAATGGCACGTGAACGACAGCGATATCTTTCTGCGCAATGCTCAACATCAAGACAAAATGAACGCGAAAATTTACCAGAAATAAAAAGTTCAACCATGGAACTCACAAGACCAAGCAATGGCGCTGCCGACACACCTGTTAATACAGAGAACAACAAGCCTGAACAACACCACACATTGTCTACGAGTGGCTCGACTAAGCCTAATAAAACTACAAATCAGATGAAAACCACCAAAGAAACCATAAATTCACAAGTCTCGGAAGCAACAACGATCCCTTCACGAATAACCTACAGGTCCAGCAAAACAACCCCTAAGACATCCTATGATGAAAGCATTGGCGACTGGCCATCGAACTCATTTCCGTTGGATGATTATGACGATGGGTTCGAAGGCGCCAAACCAAGACGGAAAGTTAAATGGCTAGTGCTATCCAGAATCAACTCACGTCTCTCGTGGCCTGATCTCCAAAATGAAATCATTAAATACGCACAACGTAAAAATGTTGAATTAGCATTCGCTAGGCATTTAAAATCAGGTGACGTAAGAAAATCATACAGTCTCAAATGGTATACTCTTTGCATCAATGTTAACACAAATGACTGTGACTCAGCTCTAAGGAAAGACTTCTGGCCTGAGAATATTATTTGTAGAGAATGGATCAGTGACCATGAGGAATCTTCACATACATCTATATGGGAGTAAAACCAAAGTTATCATTATGTAATATGTTACACGTAGTCTTTTTGGTATTAATCAGTCATAGCATATCCTCATACGCGACATCTATTAATATGCATAAGCAAACAAGTGAACTTAGGTTATTTTGCTGGAATTCACAAGGAATAATGTATGGTGCACCATATATATCGGAACACCTGAAGTCAGTCGACATTGCAGTGATCACTGAACACTGGTTACATTCAGATTCAATTAATTTCTGTAATACACTAGATTTAGATTCAAGTAATGTAATCACAGACCATCGTCTCAATGTAGATAATCCAAAAAGGCCACATGGTATAGGGGGAGTTTGTATAATATATAGAAAATCACTATATGCTAAGCATATTAAATTGAATTTCGAATCTGATAGGATTTGTGAAATTGAATTGACCGTCAATGGAAATGATACACTTTTTATTTTCGGTGAGTACATGCCATCGACCAAGAGTTCAATTCCCCGAATATAAAGAATGTCTCAATCTTTTAGATGATTTATATAATATATATAGCCCAAAGGGCAATATAATTCTGTGCGGCGATTTCAATGCACATTTGTCCAGAGATATCTGCCCTAGAATACAAGGGACCAGTAATTACCCAGCAAACAGTGACGTCCATGTAACGTCACTCATATGTGGTATATAAGTTCACTGGAGACGTTGTATATTTCCGTTATATAAACGTCAAAGCAACGTAAAATTGTGACATTCAGCAAAACGTCGGTGGATGGTTAAAAAAAGACGTTGTAGTAATGTGTTAGTAAAGTTCGAAATTTGTGCTGGTGTGAAAAACGTAACAATGACGTTGAATTTTTACCAGTTTGGTTCATTTGCAACGTAATATAAACGGTAAAATTTAACGTTGTCGTAACGTTTTTTAAATGTGTAAAATATTTGTAAGTGCAGGAAACATTACAAAGACGTTGCAGTTCTCACCAAATTGTTTCATTTGCTACGTAATATAAACGGTAAAATTTGACGTTGTCGTAACGTGTTTTAAATGTGAAAGATATTTGTAAGTGTAGAAAACGTTACAAAGACGTTGTGTTCTCACCAAATTTGGTACATTTGCTACGTAATGTAAACAGTAAAATTTGACGTTGTCGTAACGTACTTGTTTTAAATGTGAAAGATATTTGTAAGTGTAGAAAACGTTACAAAGACGTTGCAGTTCTCACCAAATTGTTACATTTGCTACGTAATATAAACAGTAAAATTTGACGTTGTCGTAACGTGTTTTAAATGTGAAAGATAATTGTAAGTCTAGGAAACGTTACAAAGTCCTTGTTTTCCCACCAAATTGGTTCATTTGCCACGTAGTGAAAATGGCTAATTGTAACGTTGTCAAAACATGGTTTGAATGTGAAAAATATTTGTAATTGTAACACACGTTACAAAGACGTCATTTTCTGACCAAAATGGTTCATTTTCAACGTAGTGCAAACGGTTAATTTCAACGTTGTCGAAACGTGTTTTCAATTGAAATGTAAAAAAATATTTGTAAGTGCAGGAAACGTTACAAAAAGACGCTATGTCCTCACGAAATTGGTTTATTTGCAACGTTGTCGAAACAGTTAATTTTGACGTTGACGAAACGGGGTTTAAACGTGAAAAATACATATACATGTATGTGAAAAAGAACGTGACAAAGACGTTGTGGTCTCAACAAATTCGTTTAATTTGTGACGTGAAGTAAATGTTAAATATATAACGAATATACATGTATGCCTCGAGTTGTGGTAACTTTAAATACTGATCGGTGGAGGCACAGGCATATGTTGGCTCACACAGATGAACTTAACGTGGTAATTGAGAGTGAGAGTGGAAATATGATGTAAAGAAAACGTTTCTCCGACGTTGTAATTTTGCCATTGGTTATTGCTGACAAAAGTCTGACGTTCTGTCCCGGGGGGTTCATTCCAATATACCTCTTAATACCTATGTGCCGCGCCAAAGACCCCCTTTTTGAGCATTTTTTCCATGTCAATTTCCTCTCAAAATTGGAAGTTTCCATGTATTATTCCTCTCAGAGTTATAAAATTCCATATTTTCTTCCTCTGAACTTCATAGATGTCCATGTCGACTTCCTCTGGAGCTTGCCGGTGTAAAAGAAATTATGGTCCCCTGGGGATTATGGTCCCCTTTCTTAAAGGCCCTTACTGGCCCCGATTGTGGATACGATAATAAGGGAGAGTTGTATTTAGGTCACCATATAAATCAATGGAAAGTAGGACCATAATTTGATAGGACCTCCTACCCTTTTACACCGGGACTAAAGTTTGCGAATTATCGGTAAATTGACTAAAACTCCACTCTTCCGGCGATTTGTCAGACCTCGGGACAAAAATTTTAGTCCCTTTCGACAAGGGCGAGCGTTACAAACGGAAAGTACATCGTTCGCAAATTTGATGTATTTCTCGTTCGGCTTTTTATCGTATTCTGTTCTATCAACCAATAGAAATAGAGGAATTCCCGCGTCGAAATCAACATGGAGGACAGTTCCAAGTTCAAGAATATTGCTGCTTAAAAGCAACTTGGGAGCCGTACTGCCAGCTTTCGAAGGTAAGAATGATGCATGCATGTTACACAATCACCAAAGGTTAAAATGAAAGCATTCCATGGCCGGTACTTGCAGCGAGAACACAAATAATCTCATGTGAAAGTTGGGATCGTTTCAATTTTCAAAATTTTTGTCAGTTGAAATTAGACTTTTGAATATTCTGATATTTGAATCGATGTTATTGATTTTCAATTTCATCACGATTTTCAATCATAATTCCTGGTTCATAATTTTCGTTAGGTCAATTACAAGGGGTCCAGGGGTCAATTAACCATCAGCGACTTTCAAGTCAGATCCGGTCCCTGGGATCTGGCGCAGAGGTGTTGATTGGATGGTGAAGTGTTTATGGCAAATGGTTTATGCAGTTATCTTAATCTTGATGGTGATCTCTGTTAGATCATGGTTAGATCTACCTCTTTCAAAGAATAGACATTGCCCGGGGAGTCAGTGATTGCCTTTAGCCTGATAGATAATCATGATGGCAGAAATACAGAAATACACAAACATGTATCAGTTTCATATGCTTTAGAAAATGTACATGTTTGCGAACAAATAGTTCAGAAGACAATAGAATCGTCGATTTAATTCCTCACTTAAGTTACATAAACGGTTTTTCGAAAAACAGTTAAGATCTGCACTTTTAACCCGAACCGTTTGTGTAACTTAAGTGAGGAATTAAATCGATGATTCTGTTGTCTTCTGAGCTATGCCTATTTTTCGCAAACATGTTCATTTTCTAAAACATATGATGCTGATACATGTTTGTGAGAAAAAATGTTGTGGGGATTCTGCCTACAATGCGTGAAATAAGGAAAAAAGAAAATCGTACCTTCGACGTTCCGACATTTTGTTACCAAAATGAACCGTTTCGGTAACCAGTGTAATGGAGCGGATCACCAGTGAATAGATAGCATACTATATTTAGGGAGTTCTTTAATTTTTTTGAAAATAACATGGCAGAGAAGCATTGAAATATGAGGTCACAGATATGATAGCTAAACTACAAAACAAACTAAAATAAACAAAAGTAAGAACATGTATAAATGTTTCTATTTTTACATGTTCTGGTTCAATGTGGTCCTTTAATTGCTTATTTTTTAGATTCAGAGAAGTTCCAAACATTCAAAATTTTACTGTAATCTCATCTACTCTACGACCCCCACTTAAATTTGTAAAAAACATAAGTGGGGGTAACCAAACTCGTCTGGCCCTGTTATCCACTCCCTGATTCTGAAATGTCGTAGACCAACAACGTCAGGCGTAGATAACTGGGCCATACAGGTTTTTGTTAAAGTGGGGGTAGAATGCGATAAATCGCATGATGAATGGTCTCTCTAAAAATTCTCTTATTTTTAACATGGGAAATCGTCACTTCAGCAAATTCACATGTCATTTATTTATGTTCCAAAATTCACCCTATGCAGACAGAGCCTGTGGGAAATATTGGTTGCGGAGCAAATGAGCGGAGGGTGCTGAGCTAACGGTCATTTTTGAAAAAATTCTTTCAAAATCATGCAGTTTTCACCATTTTGAGCACTTCTCAAGTGATTTTGTCCATATTTGGGCCAAAATTGTCAAATGTGAACCCCCCTGGAAATTTTTGAAAAATGAACCCCCCTTGGCAAATCCTGGCTACGGGCCTGATTATTATTGATATTTATATTTTTTAATCGAAATGGTGTTTGTTATAAGCACACGCCTTTTAACAATTGATAGAGACTGAAAAGTGTATTTCATCTTCAGCAAATCTGAAATTAAGCTTTGTTTTTATTGATCGAATTCAATGAAAGTTAATTTCTTTTAAGTTAAGTTAACTTTTATCAGCCTTTAAAAAAACTACTATTGTCATCTGTTTTTCCATCTTAGTGTACAATAGTTCTCTACTCTGTTTTCAGAAGTAGGAGATGAACCAGATTTTTGTAGCTTTCATCCATGATAACCCTGAGACCTTGTTGGTTGTGTTTAGATGATGGTGTTTCATACTAATCAGGTATATTATTTCATCGTTTGATTTAATTAACTTGCATCATTTGTGGCTCTTTGCTTCAGAAAGTATTCATTTGTATTTAATGCAGTTATTATTTAACTTTCACAGTTTCACAGCAAATGAGATACTGTAAATTGCTTTAATTTGGTGCTATTTAATTTGGCGCCCTGTGCAAATTTTAAAAGTATGACTGCTATATAATTAAGTTCTTTTAAAAGGTTTGAACTTAATCCTGATTGACACAATGTTAAAACATCTCAGTAGATTTACTCATCATATTCACAATTTAAAGGTCTTATCTTAATCAATACAATTTGAAATAAAAGTATAAAATAAAGTAACAGTCTTTTAAAGTACTACTATTGTCCTCTATTTTCCCATCTACCTATTCTGTTTTCAGGATTGTTGTAGCCTTCACCCATGATAACCCTGAGATGATTTTGGCTGTGTTGAGATGAGTGGTGTTATGCTAATCAGGTAGGCCTATATTATTTCTAGAGGTGTCACACTGACCCGAAGTTGACCTGCCATATTTTATCTCAGAAAGTTAAGAGTCATTCTCAGGTATCTACTTTCCTACCGTTCCAACATTTCAAATTATTATCCAATAGAATATTTTAATAAATAGATCTCTAGTTAAATCATTGGATGAAGATTATGAGAAGGAATGTTTTGGCTATATGATTCTACTGTAGAAATACAAAAGGATAGTACAAAAAGCTACTAGGGATCTATAAACAGATGAGCATAGGGATTGTTTTACCCCAGAGTAGTCCCAAAAAGTCTCCTGAGACAAAGATCAGATCTGGTGGAAGAAAGATTACACCCTCAGGTGCATTTTCAGATAACCAACTAATAAAATGTTTATACTACAAGTCTCTAAAATATTTCAGACAAACTAGCAGTACAAGCAGAATGGAACATTTGACGGTTTGGAAGTTAGGCAGTCTAGAGTCCTCTGAGCTTGGGGAGTTGCGAGGAAAGTGACTTCGGTAAGTCCAGGTTAATCTATTATTCATTATAGAAGTATTTTATATATATTAAGTTTACAGCAGAATCAAATCTAGCAAGATCCTTGTCATTCTATTCTAAAAATATAAAGTGCAGACTTTACTTCAGGAATACTAGAGTATTTTACCAAAGAATTTTACAATTATGTATTTTATTTTATATATATGGCTTCCATATTTATATTTGGAAGAATTTAAAAATTTTCCCGATTTTCGCACTTTTAATCCTCAATAACTTACTGATTTACAACACATTGTAGACCTTTGAGACATATTGTATCTGAGATTGTAAAGAATAGATCGCTAGCTCAATTTTGGTTGAAAATGACACTGCAAAATATACAGAGTGGGTATGGGTATACAGGTTACATTTCATACTTTTCAATAGATTGATTTTTTCCAGGAAAATGTCCAAAAACAAGCAGAAATGGCAATGTGTTAAACATGCAACCAGGGAAACAACGACTGAGCTGTACAAGTCATTTGAAAAAACATTTGGAAAGTGATGAGGACCAATGAGAGCTCATGCTTTCAAGGAAAAATGAACACTTAGCATAAACAATATCTGTTCCGAGAAGCAAGCCAGTTTGAATTAAATTTTTACCTCTATGACAAGTAACGGGACAGTACTTTTAAGATTGCATAGATATAATGGCTTCATATCTGAAACATGCAACTTAAAATGGTCATTATTGCTTTTTGAAAATCAATACCATGTTAACTAATAGAGCATTTGTTCAAGCTCAAATTAGAATATTTATTCATTCCCGTTCAGAAAAATAACAATATAACCCCTAAACAGTTAGGCTATAGATAATTACATTCATAGTAAAGGGGGTGAATAGATCTGCCGAGATCTGGGCACAATCTCGGAAATGAAATATCGAAATATCATCAAAGTTAATCCCATACTTAGTAGTGTTATAGGTAAATAACATGCGGGAATATAATTGATATCTGAGTTGAGCGGGAGATATACAAGGGTTATGTACTGGGAGGTTTTGGATACAGGTTTTATCCCAAGGGAAATATGTGTATATCCCGACGGACCGCAGGGACCAAGGGATATACACATATTTCCCGAGGGATAAACCCTGTATCCAAAACCGACCGTACATAACAGATGTATTTCATACCTACTGATGTTCTTGGTACGTCATATACCTTATAAAGTTCCAAAATTCAAAAATATACTTAAGATACACATTTTCTTAGTGTTTTAAAGTGGTTTTTAAGTTTCTGAGATTATCAAACTCATAAATGTGAAAATCTTTTTTTTTAAAATGTGAAAAAAAATTTGGGGAAAAATGGGAAATTTCAATGCATATTTAATTCTCATAATCTACTAAGTATAGGATAAATCAGTTATTAAATGCTCGATTTTTGATACAGTGTATATCCCTCAGTAAATACAATATAGTCACGATTTATTAGTTAAAATATGCCTAATTCAATTTTAAGACAAGCCAGAACGGCAAATCTCCCCTGCCCCTTAACCGTTTAGGGGTTAATAAAATACTCAATAAATTTTATTAACGATAGGATAGATTTTTGATAGATGACATACGAGACTGTAATTATATTTAAGTTCAATTCTGTGTGTCAATATTGTCTATTTGGATGCTCAAAAAAGTTCTTGTGTATTAACTCATTAATTATTGGAAAAACAATATACATTTGTTAATAAGTCAAAGCATAAGTTAGTTGTGTTTTACCTTCACATGTGAAAATGTTAGGCTTAGTGTGTTATATATAATTTTACTGAACATCGGTGTCTACATCTTCCTGTACAGGAACTTTAAATTATGTTCATGTAATGATTCATTTAACTGGACGTTAGTCATTACTATCACTATATCTTGTTGATGGCATAATTAAGGTTACTAGAACATTCCTTGCATGTGTTGTCCTAACTTGATGTAACCAGAAGTTATGAATTTGCCATGTATGTGACAAGCACGTTACAGTCTCTTTATTTTGGCAAAGTCGTTGTTAAGGTTGGTACTACATTCCTGGCTCGTGATATCTAAGTCGAACGTAACTTGTATACTCATTTATGCGTGTCCACACTTTCCTTTGCCTACAACGTTCTATAGTTAATGTTACCAGAACTTCAACTTGGCCACGTATATGTGACGTTGCATTAGCACGTTACAGTCTGTTATTTTATTTTTGCAGTCATTGTAAGGTTGCTACTACATTCCTAGCACATGATATTTAAGTAAAATGTAACGTTGTATAAACATCTGTGCGAGTCCAGACCTTCCTGTGCCTACATCGGTCCAAGACAAACGTTACCAGAACTTTAAACTGGCCAGGTATATGTTACGTTGCATAAGCACATTACAGTTTCACTATTTTTGCGAAGTCATTGTTAAGGTTGGTTCTACATTCCTGGCACGTAATATTTAAGTCAAATGTAACGTTCTTTAAACATCTGTGCGAGTCCACACCTTCCTGTACCTACAACGTTCCATTATTAACGTACCAGAACTTAAAACTGGCCACGTATATGTGACGTTGCACATTACAGTCTCGTTATTTTTGCGAAGTTATCGTTTAGGTTGGTTCTACGTTCCTGGCACGTGATATTTAAGTCAAATGTAACGTTCTTTGAACATCTGTGCGAGTCCACAACTTCCTGTACCTACAACGTTCCATAATTAACGTATCAGAAATTTAGATTGGCCACGTATTAATGACGTAATGTAAGTACGTTACATTTTCGTTATTTTGGCGAAGTCATCGTCTAGGTTGGTTCCACGTTCCTGGCACGTGATATTTAAGTCAAATGTAACGTTCTTTAAACATCTGTGCGAGTCCACACCTTCCTGTACCTACAACGTTCCATATCAACGTTACCAGAAATTTAGATTGGCCACGTATATATGACGTAATGTAAGTACGTTACAGTTTCGTTATTTTGGCAACGTTATTGTTAAGGTCGCTACTACATTCCTGACACGTGATATGTAAGTCAAATGTAACGTTCTTTAAACATCTGTGCGAGTCCACACCTTCCTGTACCTACAACGTTCCATATCAACGTTACCAGAAATTTAGATTGGCCACGTATTTATGACGTAATGTAAGTACGTTACATTTTCGTTATTTTGGTGACGTAATTGTTAAGGTCGCTACTACGTTCCTGACACGTGATATTTAAGTCAAATGTAACGTTCTTTAAACATCTATGCGAGTCCACACCTTCCTGTACCTACAACGTTCCATATCAACGTTACCAGAAATTTAGATTGGCCACGTATATATGACGTAATGTAAGTACGTTACAGTTTCGTTATTTTTGCAACGTTATTGTTAAGGTCGCTACTACGTTCCTGACACGTGATATGTAAGTCAAATGTAACGTTCTTTAAACATCTGTGCGAGTCCACACCTTCCTGTACCTACAACGTTCCATATCAACGTTACCAGAAATTTAGATTGGCCACGTATTTATGACGTAATGTAAGTACGTTACATTTTCGTTATTTTGGTGACGTAATTGTTAAGGTCGCTACTACGTTCCTGACACGTGATATTTAAGTCAAATGTAACGTTCTTTAAACATCTATGCGAGTCCACACCTTCTTGTACCTACAACGTTCCATATCAACGTTACCAGAAATTTAGATTGGCCACGTATTTATGACGTAATGTAAGTACGTTACATTTTCGTTATTTTGGTGACGTAATTGTTAAGGTCGCTACTACGTTCCTGACACGTGATATTTAAGTCAAATGTAACGTTCTTTAAACATCTATGCGAGTCCACACCTTCCTGTACCTACAACGTTCCATATCAACGTTACCAGAAATTTAGATTGGCCACGTATATATGACGTAATGTAAGTACGTTACAGTTTCGTTATTTTGGCAACGTTATTGGTAAGGTCGCTACTACGTTCCTGACACGTGATATGTAAGTCAAATGTAACGTTCTTTAAACATCTGTGCGAGTCCACACCGTCCTGTACCTACAACGTTCCATATCAACGTTACCAGAAATTTAGATTGGCCACGTATTTATGACGTAATGTAAGTACGTTACATTTTCGTTATTTTGGTGACGTAATTGTTAAGGTCGCTACTACGTTCCTGACACGTGATATTTAAGTCAAATGTAACGTTCTTTAAACATCTATGCGAGTCCACACCTTCCTGTACCTACAACGTTCCATATCAACGTTACCAGAAATTTAGATTGGCCACGTATTTATGACGTAATGTAAGTACGTTACATTTTCGTTATTTTGGTGACGTAATTGTTAAGGTCGCTACTACGTTCCTGACACGTGATATTTAAGTCAAATGTAACGTTCTTTAAACATCTATGCGAGTCCACACCTTCCTGTACCTACAACGTTCCATATCAACGTTACCAGAAATTTAGATTGGCCACGTATATATGACGTAATGTAAGTACGTTACAGTTTCGTTATTTTGGCAACGTTATTGGTAAGGTCGCTACTACGTTCCTGACACGTGATATGTAAGTCAAATGTAACGTTCTTTAAACATCTGTGCGAGTCCACACCGTCCTGTACCTACAACGTTCCATATCAACGTTACCAGAAATTTAGATTGGCCACGTATTTATGACGTAATGTAAGTACGTTACATTTTCGTTATTTTGGTGACGTAATTGTTAAGGTCGCTACTACGTTCCTGACACGTGATATTTAAGTCAAATGTAACGTTCTTTAAACATCTATGCGAGTCCACACCTTCCTGTACCTACAACGTTCCATATCAACGTTACCAGAAATTTAGATTGGCCACGTATATATGACGTAATGTAAGTACGTTACAGTTTCGTTATTTTGGCAACGTTATTGTTAAGGTCGCTACTACATTCCTGACACGTGATATGTAAGTCAAATGTAACGTTCTTTAAACATCTGTGCGAGTCCACACCTTCCTGTACCTACAACGTTCCATATCAACGTTACCAGAAATTTAGATTGGCCACGTATTTATGACGTAATGTAAGTACGTTACATTTTCGTTATTTTTGTGACGTAATTGTTAAGGTCGCTACTACGTTCCTGACACGTGATATTTAAGTCAAATGTAACGTTCTTTAAACATCTATGCGAGTCCACACCTTCCTGTACCTACAACGTTCCATATCAACGTTACCAGAAATTTAGATTGGCCACGTATATATGACGTAATGTAAGTACGTTACAGTTTCGTTATTTTGGCGACGTAATTGTTAAGGTCGCTACTACGTTCCTGACACGTGATATTTAAGTCAAATGTAACGTTCTTTAAACATCTGTCCACACCTTCCTGTACCTACAACGTTCCATATTTAACGTTGCTACAACTTGAGACATATATTCTGACGACGTTATCACAACGTAAAATTGTTAGCTGGGTATAGAGGTAAATTGATTGAAACATTCTTAACTGAAAATAATCTATTATCGATCGATTGTCAAACATTAGCAACAGGTCCTTGGTTTACGTACTACAACGATGCAGTGCAAACATGTATTGATCACATCTTTATCAAAAATGCAGGTATAGATTGTATAAAAAAAATGTGTAGTCCTAGATGACCATCCACTGAACTTATCTGATCATCATCCCATTTACCTCGTAATGTCGCTTAATCAGTTACCATTGAAATATATAACAGACAGCATCCCTAGGCCCAACTAGAACAAAGCCAGTGAACAACATCTACTCTTATATAAGAATTATATCGGAACTCGATTGAACCCCTGTTTAATTGAATGTGATACTGTTGACGACACAGAACAGCTCACCAATGAACTTACAAATATTCTGAGAAGTGCGTCAAAACTCCATCTACCGAAATCTAAATATAAGCCCTTTCTCAAGCCATATTGGAAATCGCACGAACTCAAACCACTGAATGATAACATTAGGCATGCGCGGCAAATATGGGTAGCAGCTGGTAAACCAAGGGGCAATCAGTTTGCCTCGTATTCCTCATACAAGCATGATAAAAGATTATTCTCTAATGCCTTAAGAATCGCCAAATGAATTCGCTGCAGAAGTTGACATTAATACATTTTACAAAGCAGTGCGCAACACAACAAATGGACCGTCAACCTGCCACGAACTTAAAATTGGAAGTGAGATTATAAGGGACCCAGATAGAATACGAGATGAATGGGCAGATTACTTTGAAAACCTTGGGAAGCCCAAAATTTACCCCCATTTTAATGACAATTTTAAAGCTAATTTCGAACACGACCTCAAACAAATGAAGCGCGAAAGTACACTTAATGAAGACATTTATCTAACCTACCCTATAACAGAAGATGAGATAACAAAGGCGATGCAACATTTTAAAAATAATAAATCGCCTGGTCACGATCTTATAACTATTGAACACTTAAGACACGGTGGTCAGATAGTACTTAAGGCTCTCACAGCGATTTATAATGGCATCGTGCAATCCGAAAAGGTGCCCCCGAGTCACAAACTAGGAGTCATGATAGCCAGATATAAAGGGAAAAATAAGGATCCATTGATCAAAGAAAATCACAGAGGTCTCACACTTACGTCAATCATTATCAAAATATGGGACCGTATAGTTTTAGGGCGATGGACATTCTCACCACATGAATATCAATTCGCATGCCAAAAGGAGCCGGGAGTCAAATGGCACAGTTTGTTCATCAGGAAACCATCGGACATTACATTGAAAGAGGCAGCAAGGTGCATGTTGCATATTTAGATAATAAATCTGCCTTTGGCCTCCTGTGGCGCGAGGGTCTCTTCTACAAGCTATATCAGCTTGGAGTAAATGCTAAACTATGGCGCATTATAATAGACAGCTATAGTAACACACGTGCGTCCTTTTTATATAATGGTAAACTGTCACGACCCTTCCACATTGAGCAAGGTACGGGTCAAGGCCGGGTGATGAGTACCTGGTGGTTCATTATCTTCATTAATGACCTTATAAAGGAACTCTGTGAATTTTCAACTTCGGGTCATATGTAGGAAACAAATATATACCAACAATCTTGGTTGCTGATGACACTACCGTGATGTCAACAACAGTAAATGGTTTACAATGCTTATTGGATATCGTGTATAACTAAAGTAGCAAATGGCGTCTTGTATATCATGCAGGATCAGACAGCAAGAGTAAAATAATTACATATCTTGTAACAAAAAAGTCAATTTTAAAGAACAAACTCACAAAACAATGGAAATTAGGACCAGACACTATCCCTGAAACAGATCAACACACATATATTGGCAATTTGATAGTGAGTGATCTGAGATCATCGGAACGAACAAAAAATAGCTTGTAAAAAAACCAAACAATCATTCCATGCTCTCAATAAAATTGGAATGAGAAACGGAGCCATGAATCCGCTAGCCTCGGTCAAAATATGGAAAACTGTCATAATCCCCTCTGCACTCTATGGTTCAGAACTATGGGGAAAATTAACCAAGTCTGAACTAAACAATCTTGAAATAACACAGAAATACGTAAGTACCCTAGGTCTATGGACAA
The DNA here is from genome assembly GCA_903813345.2 of Owenia fusiformis. Lineage (NCBI taxonomy): Eukaryota > Metazoa > Annelida > Polychaeta > Sabellida > Oweniidae > Owenia > Owenia fusiformis. The sequence continues at coordinate 30,950 of CAIIXF020000580.1, forward strand.
TGGAAGCTCAGATTAACAAAGCCAAATTATCCTTCCTTCACAGATTATGTACGTCAAATCCCAATTCCATCATAAAAACGATTCTACTGATCAGAATAAGTTTTTTTAAGGTTAATTTATTTCATTTTAACACATTTATAATACAATAGTCATAGGTACAAAAAAGATACAATACAATGTGTATGACATGCAAGCCGAGGTCTGATGACATTTTTGGCTTGTTAATGAAACAGAAAAAGAAAATAAGTTACTCTCAACATGTGCTTTCAGTAGAAGGCTAGAAGGCCTTCTATTGAAAGCCCATGCTCCCAGTTATGGTGGAAGATAGATGATGAGAATGAGATGAGATGATGAATAATGATCAGATTCAAGAAGTACATAAAAATTCAATTCCTAAATTATTTTATCAATAAATGTTGCAGTTAGCTTCATAATAATAGAATTTTGATCTCTTGTAAGGTTTGTATCACCAAATAAAATCATATTGAGTTTGTCAATACTACTTTTACCTGAAAAGTTAAAGGAGTTTCGGTCAGCCATTGATAAACTTTCGATGTAATGTTGCCTTGCTTCAAGTGTAAGAGGGAAATACAAGAGGAAATGGACCTTTGTCTGATTATTAAACCCACACTGACATTTTGGATCTGAAACGTTTTCGAAATTGTGTCTGTAGAAATCTGACCTTAGCGATAGGTCACACCTCATTCTATTAAGTTTGATTTCTAATGGTCTCTTTAAGTTAAGTTTAGAAATTTTAACAGCTGTATTAATGTTAGAGCTGCAATGATGGGTTGTATATCTCCTTCGAAACTGAGATTTAGACTGACTGTTTTTGATGATCTCTGGGGTATTAGTCCAGATCTTAATTGGCGAAATGGCTGGAGTTCTAAATTTGGTTGAGGCTCTTGCAGGGATATGATAAGTTCTGAATGACCTAAGTCCTGGTCTGTGTCTTTGGTTAAGAAAGGGAGTATAGATATCTAATACATAGGATGGGACAAGCTCCTTTGATACTTTAAACATATGAGTAGCCTTTCTTTCATCTCTTCTCTGACTCAAAGCTTTCCAGCCTAACGAAAATAATAATTTCTCAATACTAGTTCCTTGGATAGCTCCAGATACTATCAAGGCTGCACGGTAATGAATTTTATTTAATTTTTCAAGTTGAAGTTTTGATGCAGAGTCAAAAAATAGCGCTCCTTGTTCCAGATGAGGCAGAATACAAGAAATATACATTCGTTCTAAATGATTAGATGTTAATTTAACTTTTAGAAAACTTAATGGATTGAGCATTTTACTTGCCTTAATTGCAATGTAATTGATGTGCTCTTCAAAGTTCAAATGTGCATCTAGGATTACTCCCAGATGCTTATGACTATGGACACGTTCAATTTGATCATTGCTGAGGAAGAGTGATGGGTAATATATGGTTTGTGATCTTGACTTACAGAAAATTACTTCTTTAGATTTACTAGCCTTAAATTTCGTTTTCGATTCTTGTGACCAGTCAAAAATGTTATTTAAGTATTTTTGTATTTTATCATGAGACGTTATTACGCCTGTATTAGGTGTTACTCGAACATATAAAGATGTATCATCGGCATAAATGAATGATGTAGATTCTATTATATCAGGAAGGTCATTAATGTAAAACAAAAATAAAATTGGTCAGAATAAGTTCTTGGCTATTAAACATCTATGACACACATTTAGGGTTCATACCAGATATTATTGAAGTGTTGTCAAAGTATGAAGTACTTTTTGAAATATTCTCAGGCTATTTTCAATATTTTACATTCCCCTCGAAGGCCAGATGGAAAAGCTATGTGAATGCTCAAATCAATATTAACGAAACTGGAAACTGGCAACGCTTGCTCTCCAATAATACAAAATTAAACAGATTTGCGCAAATTCAGACTGAACTTAAACCAGCAATACATTGGGTAGCTGGCAGGAAATATCCTCTTAAAACATGCGCATTTGCAATACTTCTACATTTGGCTTCAAGGGAACTTCCAGATGACGATTTCAATACTCAATGTCTGAGGTGCGGTAGAACCACTAATGATACTGTCAAACAAATGATAGTAGAATGTCAATTTTTAATTGCATTAAGAAATGAAATGTATGAAAATATTATAAATAGCATCTCTGTGCATCAGTCATGTTAACTCCTAAACAATCTGGGTTCAAACTCTTAATGTTTTCCAAAGTATAAATTGACACTAAATTAGCTATTGTAAACCTAAACATAATCCATTCTGCATCATAGGGATCCCTTGGGGATGTGAAGGTTAATTTCAACATGTATTTCTACATTCACCAAAATTCGAATGGAGATCTGATTTCTAACGCGGACACTCTCAGCTTTCCAACAATGTATTGGTTCATTATATAATGCAGATTGGGGCCCTAGTATGCACTATTTATACCTTTCAATTCAGTAGCAGATTGTTTGCAATTTTTATCATAAGTTCTGCATAGGTTTTACCTTGTAGAGTTGTTCTTGAATCTCTTCATGTAACGCTTAGGGACAGAGCCCCCAATTTCACACCTCCTATGTGACCAATTACGACGAGCCGTACAGAAATAGTAATGGCAATTACTTTCATCGTCAGGAGTAAATTCTCCATATATGTTATCGGTGCACTCTGGAAGAGAAATATTAAACTATTCTTCTGTCCATTAAATGTCTCTCATCAGCTCAAGTGATGCACGTAGTTTTCCACGTGTACACTATTTGGTTATTTGTTCGATATTGATGACCTCATTAACACTTAGTTCTGTCTAAATGGAGAGGAATACTTTGATTTCGTAAGATAGGTCGATAAGTGTGTACTATTTAAATACTATATATTTTCTCCCAATTGTAACAAGATTGTATAACATGTACATGAAGATATCCGAACATCTCATTAAAACGAGACTTCAAGGTGATTTTAAAGCTACATTGCGAAGTCTACATGTATATTGTGTGTTTGGTATAATTAATTTCCATGTTAATTCCCAGTGTTGATTTGAATTATCATCAATCTTTTTGAAAATCAATAATTAAGTTATTATTTTCTTTTTCTAAATAACACGAAGTGACTCATATTTAATGTTCCCATTATTTTTATAAGCTTGTCAAGATTTTCTTATTGATTTTATTCAATGATTGTACGCATTGTCTTTTGATTGTGGTGCATCATCATAGTGTAATGTTTTTGTTTTACGTAGAGGGTGACCAACTAAAACTCTCCCCTCTAATTCTTCAAGAATAAGTCAATCAATTATGAAGGAATCTCATTGGCTTACTAAAACAAGTCAGTTCATCATTTTACAAAATTGTTTAAGAAAAATTATTAGAAATTATAATATTCTACACAAGGTTGTGATAGTAACTTTGACCCGTGATTTGAAAACTCTTTACTATTTGTTATTTGAATCCCGTGAAGTCCCGAGAGGTCGCAGGCAATGTTAAGTATATGGAGGTCCCACCGTGCCCCATTGGTGTGTGTTGGGCTTTAGTCTACAGGGTAATGTCTCGTCTCGACTCGGCTGTGTATGTTTGCCTTTGAAAGCTATGCATCACCAATTTGATTTTATAAAATCAGAACTGAGAATTGTTTCAAGAATTGAATTTTATTGATTGTTTAGCTTGAGCATTCTGTCAAAGTAGACCTATTTTTATTGTACTTTCTTTTTCTAGCCTTTTGCCGGTCTTGAAAAGATTTTTAGATCTTTCTCGTCTTGATTGAGGTATTTTATAAAAATCCGATGAAATGTCATAAAGTCCGACGAAGTCCTCTTCGAAAAGACCGCCGGTCTTTTTGTAGAATGAGAAGTACCATTCTTTCTACGGTCTCCACCGGACATTATTTTAATCTGATCACCTTATACTTCCATGAAAATTAGAAAAACGGGTAAAACCGAGATTGGTGGATGATTTGTGAAAAAATGTGCATCGTCTTTTTGTACCAATGGTAAGTATATAGAGGAACACCTTTTGCTATTTTAAGTCGATCTGGGAAAAAACGCTTTTAAGAGATTTTAAGATATGTATAGAGGATGGTGAAATAACAATCCACAATCATTCATGATAAAAGGTTTAAAATCATCATGTCCTGCTGCAGAGGGTTTTAAGTTGGTTATTACTTCATTCAATTCATTTGCTTAAACAGTATCTAGCAAAGGAGTTAGGGGTTGTCTTCCTATTGATTGCATAAAATCCAAAGAATTTTAATTTTAATTTGGTATTGTACTTGCTAATTTTTCGAATTTGTTTTAGCTAATCAATTATCATTTTACTAACTTTTTACTAACGAATAAATTATTAAATTGATTAGATATTTCTTTTTTATCAGTTAATTCAACATTATTTTGAATGAAAGAATCTGAAATATTACAATTTTTATTTTTCCTCGAGACTGGATTTTATCTATCCCACGTCATTTGAGACTGAATACTCTATCTTTTATGAGTACTAGTATCTACAACTATTTTTGATGTTATGTGTATTGGCTATCAGTTTTTTCAATTTTTCTTCAACATGTATTGTAATGACTTCAGTATGAATGAAATGTCCCTTGGTGTTCTGGTCCTGGATTGTGATATTGGTTCTCGATTGGAGGGGGAGGGGGATGTTAGACATTGTTTCTTTTCACGTTAGATCGTGGTTTGGGATATATATAGGGTCTACTTTTCTTATGACAGATTTACACTGACAGTTTGCTTTTCTTGTTGAGTTTCGTTAAAGTTTTTAGTCACCCTTCTCTTTGGCATTTGTGCTTATACATTCATTAATTATTTGCCAATATGCCTTTATGTTTCCCTGATTATGTTCAAATTTGTTATTGTAATACTGTTTTTGAGACAATTTTATTGTGGTTTTTAATTGATTTTGCAAAAGATTTGTATTGCTTTTTATTTTGATCGTTGGGATATCGTAGGTATTTTTTGTTGAGTTTGCTTTTATTTCTAACTGATTTAAGTATTGCTGATGTTAACCATGGAACCTAACCGGTTCAAGAACGAATCCCAGAGTTGTTTTACGAGTATTATTTTGTGATTGTGCCAATTTGATAATTTTCAAACAATAAATATATACTGAAATGCTTAATTTCCAGGAACTGACCCTCGAGTATACTCACAATGCTATAATTATTCTCGATTAACACCGTCATACAGTTGCTGAATCTGATGAATTTGAAAACAAGAGTGGCTTTCGCGAGTTTTGATTTCAGCCAGCGTCGAAAAGTTGGTCCAACCAATGAGCCAAAGACCAATATGTTTTATATGGACCATAATCAATTTTTAGTTCTGGCCATATTTGGCGAATAGGCGTCTAGCACTCGATATTGCCGTGAAACATTAAGCAAGTTTGGAAAGGTATGCTTTGAATACTGAGAATACAAAATGAAGTGGTATGGTCATCAAAATGAAAGAAAGATAATATTTCTAACATATGTTTGTATGTTATAAATATATATTCGCTTGTGATTAAGACCTTACAATTGTAAAGTACGAAGAAGCAATCATGACTCTCGTGAAGAAATAATTATTGTCTATATTTCTCCCAAGCAATAAATGTGGTTTTCATATGATCTACGTTATTTTCAAATAACCAAGAGTGCACTTTGAGGATTTTTAGAAAAAGACATAATGAGGAATTATATGAGTCCAATGAACAATTTTTGTCAAGAGCTCCCCGACTACTACTTTCTAAATCTGATACTTCCCTTAACGGATACCTGAAAAGTTTGCTTTGAATATTTCTTTCTACAATGAGATTGGAGTTCTTAATGTACTTACCAAAGTTCGGTAAGTCAGCATTACAAAAAGTGATGTAAAATTCACAAATTAGAGGTACGAATACTAATCCAATATGTATTTCCATTTCAGTTCATGTCCTGTACCTAACGTATCCTTATTGTGCTGATATCTCGTATACTCGTATAGATATTTGACTGAAAGATTTATCAATAAGAAATGACATAACCAATTAACTACATATTACGTATGATGAATTACAAATTGAATTGAGTTTTTGAGAGACACGAGTAATTATACAAGTTTTCCGGAAATTCGTAGGGATAAAAGCTGGTCGTCCTTTCGGTTGTTCAGGCCATCCCCCAAACACAGTGTTGACGGATTTGCTTCAAAGAACCATGTGAGGTATGGCAAGTGATTTTGGACGGTTATCTTTTACCACGAATACTTTCTGGCCATAAATACAGTGTTTTTTATCAAAACAATATGTTTTCTTTCAAGTGAAGTCCGGAAGTATCAATCAAAAACTATGGAATAGGACCCCACCTTGGCACTTTTTAAAAAAATGTCATGCTTATTTTCTAACAGACCTTTGTGATTCCTCTGTATGCTTGGTTGTGATTTAATAACTCCCATTTGTTCATGAAATAACCTTAGCAATAACTGAGTATGGCTGGTTGTGGTTTAATACCCCAAATTGGTTCCTTTTATAAGAACAAGAGGATCTTGTTTTCATTTAATTTAAACATATCAAACGTTTCTTCTATACTACACTACATACTGATGTTTGAACTGCGCTATAAAGTTAAAAACGACATATCACATGTCATTTTCCCATTATAGTAGTATGCGCCAAAACTCCATAAAATCCCATTAACTGATGTTGAGGTAGGTTACTATGATTTGACCCATAGTCATTATAGATTGGTTCATTGACTATTCATTTTAACTTGTCTGCACTCAAAAAAGTGACACGAAAGGGCTAAACGGCTTGCCCCAAGGTGCAACCGTCAAAAAGATGAGTTTGACAAAAATCTTTTTTTTCAAATAATAGCAGCGAGTATATGAAATAGGAGGCAAATTTGATATTGATATGTATGATAGTCCATTTGGGCGTGGCCATTTTTATTAAAAACAATAATATTGAAGAATTATACATTTCTGACCTTAAAATGCCATTTTAATGCAAAAGTCACGGTTGCTATTAATTATATTCCTATTTTACCTATTCAATGTTTTCTATATATTACACTTACCATTATATTCATTTTTGGAAAAGTAAATAATAATGGGGCTCACACAAGGATCCACTTTATTTACAACTTTTTTATATTTAGTGATGTTTTGAAAAATTACTACGTTTAACAGAAAATTATTTGTTAAATGTCAAACAAAATAATGATTATTTGTTTGTTTCGTTGTTTCAACTGAAAAATCACAATTCATTGCTCTTGATCTTAGAGCGGCAGGGCATATACCAGTATGACCAATCTTCAATACAGTTGATCCTTGTGTGATCCCTACTATTATTTACTTTGCCAAAAACTAATATAATGGTTATTCAAATATATGAAAATCATTTGATAGTCAAAATAAGAATAATATAATTGACTTTTGAATAAAAAAGCATTATATATTCAGAAGTACCAAATTTATACCATAATTGTTTTTAAGAGAATAACCATACCCTAATGGACTATCTCTACATATCAATAACTAAATTTTGCGAAATCTGCTTTAAATTTGCATTTTTGAAAACGCACCTGCTTATACTTATTCAATTTAGAACCACAACAGAAAGTAACTCTTTCATGAAAAACTTCGTCAGCTTGACTGAACATTACTGTCATAATTTTACTTCAAATTGGCAAATTTAATTAAAATTGACATGATAAAACAGAAATGATCGACTATTACTTTTGAAATGTCAATTGAAAAAATATATTGCTCTAACCGAATTGTAGTAGAAAATTGATTTGACATATTTATCTAAACAAAACAATATCGGTCCATGTTTTCTTTTTAATGGAATTGTAGCGTGGCTGCTAGTTCAGGCAGTAGAGCATCAGAATCTAGACTAGAAGGTACTAGGTTTGGTTCCCACACAGAGCATTAACACGCAACTCCCCGAAGGAACCCTCAGGTCCTTACAGAGTGCCATATTTGAATATTAAAGTAAATAGACGATTTTGCCACCCTCCCGCCATATTCTGTGTATCTGTAATAATACCCCGGAATAATACTAGCAATCTACTGTTCGAGTCGGTTACAGCAGCCCCACATGGCCTTAAAAATAATTGCAAATACCTGGCTATTGACTTTTGACCTTTTCTGATGCATGAGATGAACTAGCCCAAAGGCCTTAAAAGGCTTAATACCTAGATATTGACTTTTGACCTTGAATTCACATGACCCCTCGAATTGAACCATTAAATGATGACTGACCTCATGTCAGCTTATCATGAGTCACCAAGGGCCACATCACGCCAGCACCCCCTGTGGTCTTAAAACGCCAAACACTAAGATTTTGAAATTTTCTGAAATTTGACCTTAGATTGACCTTGACCTCAGGTCACGTTTCAATGGAGTCAAGTGCAGCAGCCGCCCCAAAACGCCAAATGTTTAGATATTGATCTCTGACCTTGACCTATAACAATGACACTGATCTCATGTCACTTTATCATTGGTGATCAAATGTCACTGTAGCCTCAAACGAGCCAACTACCAAGATATTGACCTTTGACCTTACTATAATTTTGAACCATAGATATTGACTTTGACCTCATGTCACCTTAGCATGATTTGCCAAGGGTTATAGCAGCCCCCAGGGCCTCAAAATGCCAAATAGAGAGATTTTGACCTTGTAGGAATGACCTTGACCTCAGAACACATATCAATGGGTCCTCACATGAAGCAGCATCCCCAAAATGCCAAATATTCAGATATTGACCTCTGACCTTGAGATGACCTTGACCCATAAACAGTGACATTGACCGTATGTCACTTTATCTTTGGTGATCAAATGTTACTGAAGACCCACAGTAGCCAACTACCTATGACCTAGATATTGACCTTTGACCTTGAAATCACCTTATCATTGGTCGCCAAAGGTCACAATTATTCTCACGTCAACTTGCTAGATATTGATATAAATGTAAATGTTGCAATGAAAGCTCACATATATCTTGTTGCATATCAGTCTAGTGCAGCTGCTACAGGTATCACTCTGACAAACATCAGTGAACAAATTAAACTTGATGTGATGCAAATCGGTATCTTTTAATTTGGCGTCCAAGCAGAATTTTGGACAAATAATAATGGAATTGTCAAAAGTTGCATTTATAAAATCAATTCCTGCCTCATCACTGTTACACCCATTACTACAAGATGTTGTTTCGACTAGATCACTGTCTGCAAGCTAAAAAAAGTATCAAAATCACCGCCTGCTTTATCACAATAAACTTTTGTTACAAATAATTTTAGTAAAATGCAAATAGAAGGCCCATTTGATATTAATATGGAACGATAGTCCACTTTGGTGTGGTAATTTTACTGCAACAACTACATAGTAGCCTGGCCAGAACAAGTCATGCCTCTCTATTTTCTAAATAACTTTCTCAATTTTGAATATTTTTTCATGAAATTTTCACAGAATAAACTTTAAAGAATTCCTAACATACAATTTTTTTATATGGTAAATGCCTCATTAATTTCATTGTTACAACCTTTTAAAAAATAATGTCATATTCTGATGATGGGTCATTTTTGTCGCCATTTTTTCTAAAAAGATACGAAAAATCTAAATTATTTTTTTCCTAATATGGTCTACAAATTTGATTGCAGTCTTTGATAGGGGATCATTTATCTTTTTAGTGTTCTAAATCCACCATACTATTTCAAGACCTCATGATGTCAAACCTCTATACTGCTCGTCCCATAAAAGGCATTACTACTCGCCTATTGTCATACTTGATGGAGATAAAAGATGCTTTCAAATGGCGACAATAATGACCCATCAACAGAATATGACATTATTTTTTAAAACGTTGTAACAATAAAATTAATTAATGAGGCATTTACCATATAAAAAAAACTTGTATGTTAGGAATTCTTTAAAATTTATTCTGTGAAAATGTCATGAAAAAATATTCAAAATTGAGAAAGTTATTGAGAAAATAGAGAGGCATGACTTGTTCTGGCCAGGCTACTATATATGTACATGTATAATGCCTTTTTATTCAAAAGTCAATCATTGTATTCCTATTTAACCTATTTAAAGATTTTTATACAGGGTGTCAAATAAATCCCGCCCCCCCCCCTCTACAGCCAAAACCAAGATATATGGTACCAAGTGTAATATATCATTTGAAAGGTCTTCCAAAGTTACGTTGATTAACATATATCTGACACATGTCAATCAATCTCACAAAGTCTTACAGTGTATCAATTGAGGTGACCATAGGCCTAGAAACATGGCAATTTGGCGTATTTGGCAGGATTTTCAGAATCGGATATAAGAAAAGTCAAAGGACATAAAGATGACTACATATGTATATGGCAATGATTTTAACCAATTTCTGGTTAGGGGAAGATGTGTAGAAAATAAAGGAGCAAGGTAAGTGGTAAAAACGTTTTTGTAACAAGCGGAATGCGAAAAAGATTTAACTTTTTGACGTATTTCTGAGGTCAAATCCTTCTCATTTTGACGCAAAAAAGCTGCTAAAAGGAGGGCATGCTAACTATAAAGACATCTGAATAATCGTTATATTCATTTTTGCCAAAGTAAATAATCATAGGGCTCACACAAGGATCAACTTTATTGAAGACTTTTTGCACTGGTATATGTCCTGCAGCTCTAAAAGCAAGAGCAATGAATTGCGATTTTTAGTTGAAACAATAAAACAAACACAATAACATCATATTATTTAATATTTAACAAAATAAAATTGTGTTAAACTTAGTATTTTTTAAATCATCACTTAATATGAAAAAGTTGTAAATAAAGTGGATCCTTGTGTGACCCCTATAATTATTTACTTTGCCAAAAACTAACATAATGGTAATTGAAACATTTAGAAAACATTGAATAAGTAAAATAGGAATATTATGATTAGCAACAGTGACTTTTGAATTAAAATGGCATTTCAAGGTCAGCAATATATAATTCTTCACCATTATTGTTTTTAATAAAAATTATCACACCCAAATAGACTATCATACATATCAATATCAAATATGCCTCCTATTTCATATACTCACTGCTATTATTTGAAAAACATGATTTTTTTCAAACTCATATTTTTGACGGTTGCACCTTGGGGCAAGCCGTTTAGCCCTTTCGTGTCACATTTTTAACTGCAGACAAGTGAAAATGAAAAGTCAATGAACCAATCTATAATGACCATGGGCCACTTCTTAGTAATCTACCTCAACATCGGTTTAGACTAACTAAGCCACTTTGGAAGCGATTTGGCGCATACTATAGGGAAAATCTCATGCTATCCATTGTTTTCAGCATAATTTTGGTCATCGGAAAAAGATATATATGAATTAAAATGAAAGAGAAAATAGAGACATAGATTATCACTGATATTTACTGATAAGATCATTCTTTATCTGTTTTTCGAATTTCTGAACATACTTTGCCTTTTTGAAGTCTATAGCCAGTAAGTTATATAGTATTGCTCTTCTAATCGCAATTGATTTTCGACCAGTTTCAGTTCAATTAAACCTTTTGATTGTTTAATTATATTTGTATCTAGTATCATGGGTGTGTTCTTTCTTGAAAAAAATGTTTAAAATTACGAAATGGAACGTCTGCAGATTCTGTTACAGTTTTTTGCACAAATGTGAGCGTTTTTTATTAATGTCAACAAATATTTAATATTTTGAACTTTTTGAAGATGGGACTTGAATGATAAGTTCTTGTTCAAAAGGACAAGGTGCAATTATTGGCGTATATCCCTATGGTCAGAATGAATCATTCGTAGGTGTAACATGAAGAATAAAATGTCATATAATACTTTGGAAAATATTAAAGTGCTCGGACACACATAAGCTGAGATAGGGATCATTTCGTTCAGTAAGGTTGTATTGACTTACATGGGGCTGTGCACCATTGACTTAACATGAGGATATCAGCAGATCCCAATAGAGGCCATTGGTTTCAATTGATTATCACAGAAATACCAAAAATACACTATGACCTGAATCGATTGCAAACTTAATAATTTCACAATACAACACAAATGGTTTATCTCATCAAATGTGCAAATATGAAGTTTGCAATCGATTCAGGTCATACTTAAAATTAAAAGATTGTACATTTTTTCATCATTTTTTTCCCTACAAAATGGCTATAGAAAAATGCTCCAAAAACAACGTTTACACTTATCAAATATCATACAAGTTTGTAAAACCAAAGATTATACTATTATATTTCATTATGTTGTAACATATTCGGATAAGATGCAGGGATGCGTAGGATGTAAATGGATTTTGACAGACACAAAAATACTTCCTGGTTTGGAATCTATGCCTCTACACTTCATGATTGAATTATGACCCTAATAAGTGGCCTATACATCAATACAGTGCTGAATATAGGTCAACAAGATACTAGTGTGCATATAAATGTAATAATTGAAGCAGAATACTCATTTTGAAAAATCAGATGAATTATTTTTTTCCCATGGGGAGATCCCAATGACGGGTGTATAAGGTCCTTTGTCATTTTTCTTAGAAATGTATTTTGCAAAATAAATAGTCTGTTTAAGTGATTTTTTGTTGCATTGCCCCATATACTCTAGTAGCTCATGCTGGTTGAGTATGCACTTCTATGTCCAGAGATTTTCTCTTCAGAAATCATCTATGTGACGGTCATTGATCAATTTTGGCTTGGTAACATATTTGCCACAGAAGGCGAAATAGGTCAAATGGCCACGCCCTTTTTTACGCGAATACTCCCCCCCCATTTTTGCATCTCCGGAACCGTTGGACATAGAAGGTTGTGTGACCAATCAAAATGTCCGAAATGGCCACATTATAGGGGGTCAATAATACATATGTATTTAAAAAAGTCAGTGGTTCTCAAGATATTTGCCAAAAACTGATTTTAGCATGTTATGCACAACAGTTTTCATCTATCCTGCATCATTTAAGACTGAATCCGCAGCCTCTATCTAGTCAGATCAGCGAAGGAAACAAACTTTTTTGGTTGTTGAGTTGACCAAGAGGTCTTAGGTGAATGGGTACCCTAAACCACGAGGTTGCGAGTTTGAGACACGTGTGCTCCGTATGTTCATTCTTTTATGAGTACCATATCTAGTATCTACAAGGAATGCTGATGTATTATGAGTATTGAATATCGATTGAGTTTAATTATAAACCACGTGGTTGTGAGTTTGAGACACATGTGCTCCTTGTGTTCATTCTTTAATGAGTACTAGTATCTACAGGGTGGTCCAAAAAAAATTGGAACATTTTTTAATTGAACACAAAACCTTTATTTTTCCTCTAAAATGCACCCAAATTTTACTGAGTATTGTTCAATCACTTATTTATCTGATGTAAAGTTTATAGGTGCAAACAACAAAGTTAATGCATTAAACTAGAGAATATTTGATACGACCCCCTTTCTCCTGAATTACAAGTGAAGCCTGGGACTCAGTTTTGAAATGATTCATTCACTCTTCTGCTCGTGCGATTTTGTCCAAGCCATCTTGATTAAAAAATTCAGCTTGAACAAACTACTTATATGTTTGCCTTGGAAGATCAAATATATGAACATATTCAACATTTTTTTACCCAAATTGATGGGTATCAAGCATATTTTGATGGCTATTGTTGGTTATATTACTGATTGAATATTCTCCAGAAAGAGCCCAGGGCAGTCTGTTTTGACTGTTAAATGAACCCCCCCCCCTCCGTGTTCTAATATGAATAATATTCATTGAATATATCAATATACTGTATGTATATCAATGATCATAAAGGAGTTTCCCAGAACACAAATGATATATTATATTATATGTGCTTAGAGGTGGTCCTTGATAAAACCTTGTAAATAACTGGTCAGTTTCCCCTCTACTGAAAAGTGGAAACAATGATTTTGTCAGTTTAGTAGCTATATGGGTTATGCAATCACTCACCTCTGACATGTTCTTTCTTTCCTACTCTTAAATAATAATGATTTGGGGTATTCTTAAGTTGACAATAACATAATCCTTTTCCAGTAAACCATAGATGTTAATACTTCATGTCAACTAAATTTGATTTATAAAATGTGTATAGCAATCAACATGTAACAGGATCTTAAGAGGTTCTGGACAAATCATTTGATTCTGGACTTGACATATTTTTTTTCCAACGAAATCACATCCAAGGGTTGAATTTTTATTGGATATTTAGAGAGCGAGTCCTGTATTGATTTCAATAAAAAGGTTAAAATAGAACGCTATTTGAGAGTTAATCTTATACTTTCATTACATTGATAAATTAAGGCAAATTCTGAAAAATTTTAAAGTGCATTTTTTATGAAATATTATCCAAGTATTTAGATGAAACGGTCTTATTTAAATACAAATCATAACATGATGATATTTTTTCATAAAATATTTCTTCAAGAAATTCAATTGAAGGCTCAAGATAAAACGAGCTAATTTAGGTGAAAACCCTTACATGATGATGTGTTTTCATGACTTCTTTCATAAAATTCCATCAAGGGGTGAAAATAAAATGATCGAATTTAAGTGATTTAAGGATCACGAGGATAGGTTTTCTTGGATATTTTCAATGAAATCCCATCCAGTGGTCAAGGTAAAATTTTTATTTGGTATATTTGGTCACGTGTTCGAACCCATAGAACCATATAGGAACGTCATTTTGAATGTTACGTGATAAATCCATATAAGGCTTTTAGAACAATGTGGGGAAAGATGAGGGGAAACCCCTGACACCTGTTCACGATTTTATCCGAACGTTCATCGGATCATTTCGGTTTTTATGCACTTCATTATTTTACCGAAGTTTGCCGATTCGATTCGTCGTATTTCGGAATATTGGGGACAATTTTATACTCCATTGGGAGTATTTTTAATCTACTTCTTATTACGAAGATTCCCGAACCTTGTTCGGATTAATCCGGATTTTCTGACCTACTTCATCTACCGAGATTTAACGAGTTTACATTCGGCTCATTTCGGAATCCTGGTGACAATTTTATACTCCATTGGAGTATTTTTGATCTACTTCTCTGGATTTTTGATCTACTTCTTATGACGAAGATTCCCGAATCAGTTCGGATTAATCCGGATTTTCTGACCTACTTTATCTACCGAGATTTAACGAGTTAACATTCGTCTCATTTCGGAATCCTGGTGACAATTTTATACTCCATTGGAGTATTTTTGATCTACTTTTTCTGGATTTTGCCCTACTTATTATAAGTTGACAGCAAGCAAATCAAAAAGTTCGCCATGAACGGGTTTCGATCGACTAACCTAGAGAGTGGAAGCTAAACACGCTAGCCATGAGGCTAACGTTCACCTGTGTGAGATGATAAAAGTATCATATATTTATACCGAGCGTCAATTTAGAATGATCTTCGCTTTTGACTCCACTTAGATACAACTCGTCAGTTGTATCCAGAATAGGTGAACGCCTATGGTGTTAGTGAATAACCAAATCCCAGGCGAGTGGTTCGTATCCCACCGTGATATGTTATTTTTGCTTTATTAATACGACAGAAAGGAGCAAGGTGTAGGTTTGAAAACAAGACGTACGTTTATTTCAATACAGTTTTAGAAACATTAACCTCTGATAATTGAAGGATTTCCACTTCTGAAGCGCGACTAGATCTAAGAAGTTCATTAATCAAGACAGTGTAAACCTTTTAGATATATGTTAGACAATGTACACGCCCCGTGTGGAATCAACTAAATGTTACATTTTGGATTTCATTGAGATCCTGTCATAGTCCTAAAATTTATTTTTCTGGAACATCATTTTTTCAACACTGATACAAATTTCCCTGACATTTCCATGACATGCCTACAGTTTCAAAATTCCCGGACTCTTTGGCCCTTTTTGACCTTATTTTAAAATTCTCTGACATTTCAGGCACTTGGAAAATTAAATCAAAACCCTGACATTTCCAGGTGTGTACGAACGCTGGAATTATTCTTAAAATATCCTTCAAACAAAAGGGGAAAATGCTATGCACAAATACTCTAATTTAGTTTGTATTGTAATGCATTACATTGCATTGCATTGTATTGTGTATTTATTTGAGTGTCCGTTGACGGTAAAGAAGGCATTTAAAAGTTATTTGTGAAACTTAATAAACTTAATAAACAATACTTTAACAGTATTCTGTTATGGCAAAGTATATTTCATTTTTTCTCTTGTTCTCTACAATCTGCGTTGAGGACACTGAAGCATATGTCTGTATTTTGTTGGTGGGGAACAGCGTATCCTATCGTTCACGGAGCAAATTCAACTCTCGTTCACGAGTACCTTGTTTTTGGGCTCTTGTCCCAAAGATAACGATTGTATAAGGTTGCATAATCAGGATTATGAGCTTTCATGTTCTCATAGTTACATCTGTTGTAAAACGAATCTTGTCGCAACCTCTGCGAATCACGACAGCATAACATTTGAATCACGTTGACATCATTGCAAAATTAGGCTAAATATGCTAAGTCAAGACGTTAATTAGCCCACGAAAGTTCATGGGTAACTTGAGAACTACAAAATACAACCAAATACTTTTCGAACGTACAATAGCAATATTTCTCACCTAACGTCTTCATAGTTTTAGGAACGTATTTTAAACGCATGATAGCCAAATATATCAAGATACTATATCTGCCTAAATGAAGTTATCTAGTGTTTACAAAGTTTTGAAATATATTATATCCAGATCCATCAGAAATTAACTTATCCATTTACATTACTTTACTAGTTCTAGTATCTTGCATGACTCGTTCATAAGAATTCTTTAATTCTACCTCGTTCCCAATACGTCCTCAGACAGACAAGAAATTGAAGTCACACCCGTTTGTTTGCGTGGCATATTTATACGTATACGCACTTTCTCTGATTATTGTCAAACAAATACATTTCAGGAGAAGAACATAAAAAACAAATGCCTGAAACGAATGCCGAAACATAAATCCCAAGTGATTAAGTATAGAATGTTTTATTCTTTTACGATTTGATAAGAGACCGAGACTAAGAAATTAAATGCGACGAAATATTTTGACAACGTAATTTGTATACTGTTTTATTCTTAAAGTTCTATGCGATAAATTATTTTATCTGTTTCAAAATGTTTCATTTTATTTTGCCTATATAAAAGAGATTGAAGAAGATAAGATAAACTGTTCCGTAATATATATTGTGTTTTAATAACCTTTTTTTTAGAATCACAATGTAAAATAAATCTCCCGTTCCTGCCATTCTGGTAACGCCATGCAATGGATGCAATTCAAAGTGAGAGAGAGATCTATGAATAACAGAATGCGTCCATGCCATTAATTTGGCCAAATACATGGCATGAAACTGACGTAAGTTTAAGTAAGCTACGCCCCCCGCTTTCTCTGGTAAATTATGACTTTATTTTTCGGAGTAATGGGTTTCGGACAACTGGGTTTCGGAGAACTGGGGTGTACCCGATTACGCTTTGCACGCCGCTTTAAAATCCCGATGACTCCAGAGGTAGTTTAATCCGGTAGCCGACAGGCGTTTCTTGCATTATTGAATACAAGCTAACCTTATATTCGCGAATGCAACTAACGCCTTCCGGCTACCTGATTAACCCAGTATAATATGAACAAGTCATTTAAATATGAATGGAATAGTGGCAGGTACTATTCGTATTGACATGAGTTTCCAGTAAAATAATAGGTTAATCCGGTAGCCGACAGGCGTTAGTTGCATTTGCGAATACAAGCTAAGACTATGATTTGGGAATGGAAGATTTCAGCTTCCGGATTAACCTACCATTCTATGGGCGACTCATTTAAATATGAAAAGAACCTGACAATATTCCATTAATATTTTAATGAATTGCCCATAAAATAGTAAAGTAGGTTTATCCGGTAGCCGACAGGCGTTAGCGGCATTCGCGAATACAAGCTCCTTTATTTCATAATTTGGGAAATATATATTTTCACAATATTGAAATAGATGGTGGTTCAAAGTGGAATACATATCATACAAGTGTCACAGATATTTTTAGTGCATATATGGTCTGTCTTTGCATGACTTTGTAGAACATATCAAAACCCTGGGATCCACAGGGTAACAGTAAGTACATTTCGTTAGATCTTCCGAAGTTCATGCTTCAAAGTTGTCAAAGTTGTAAAAGGGTAATCCTTTTTTGAGTACGAAAGCGTACTTTTTGTTCAATAGCCTTTCCCAGCTGCTAATCTTTTGAGTGCATCGTGCATTCAACGAATTGTATTCACTTATTAACCAATCAGTGCCAGGAACAAAATGCACGCTTACTTTTTGGGCTAAGTTTAGTGTTTTATGAAGCATGCTACATACAAATGTTACGCTTTTGCTCATTTACTTTGAGAACTATCTATAGGTACACATTACCAATTGACTCCTAGATTTGAGTGAACAAGTACCTCGTATTTTTCATTTTTCGATATTTTGAGATTTGTTGGCTGATGAGTAACTTGATATTTTATGTCTAAATATATTAAAGTGGTTAATAGTAATAGTTTTATTGTACACCACAAACTGTTAACGTTTTAGAATTGGGACACAATATATGATTTGATAATAGAACAATACATGTATATGTCTTACTCTAAACTCGGTGGTTTGTTTGTTAGTATGTTTTCTTAACAGCTCAATAACTGTTGTATTAATAAGGCGTTATACTATGAAAAAAAGATTGAACGATGTAGGCATAGGCAGAGGGAGTATCACACTACCCTACCACGTGAACACATTTAAAAAGAATACAGGGTACAGTTAAGTTGCAAATAGAGCGGGTATTCTTTGTCCTTTTCCATAGGACTTTTCTGGTGATAGTGCGTTGCAAACTGCTCGATGAATCTATACAATGTAAAATCTAGTATTCCTCCAGAACTATGGAAATAAACAAAGGTCCTCCATTTGCAACTTCACTGTAGCCTGTATTCCTTTTAAAGAAATACGGGCTACAGTATTGGGGTATAGTAGTTTGATTTTTCAATATATCACTAATCTAGCTTATTTCCTAATTAAACAGTCTTCACCACAAACCACATAACATAATATCACATATATTATAGGATTAAATTGGAGCCAGCAGCCCGCGTTTATTGGAAAAGCGTTAAGTACATCTGGTACAAAGAATGAGTGAAAAAATGAAAAAATGAAGCCAGTTCGCGATGCATCCAGGTACCTATGACGGCCACGATGCCAATGTCATAACGGCCACGATGCCGATAGCATTAATGCCAGAAACCCCTTAGGTTCAAATATACCCAACATCCGTCCTCGGCTCCCAACCTCGCTGCTGATTTACGATGTTAACTGCCTTCAAGACATCAATAAGGCACCCTATACCTAATTAAAACATCTAAATCCAACAACCCATATCCAATGATCAACTGTCATTAAAGCCATTGTGGCTACACGTTTGTTAACACGTCAAAGATCTCAAATAAATTCACAAATTTCGGAATAAACCAAATTCTAAAATGTGACTGTATCTGTCAACTTGCACTATAAAAAACTTGTATAATGACCATACACGTATATAGTGCCTTCAGGCACTATGCAAAATCTGTGAGTAATATACCTCACTATCTAATACAGTAATCACAAACTGTCATTAATTCATATTAACAATAATCTAAATAACTGTCTACAGACTTGCACTGTAACCATATCATTGCCTCTTGGCAAAAAACGTAACTTAGAAAGTTAATGAAACTTACTTCTTTAACAGACTGTCGTAATATGCGACATTGTTGGTCACAATAGACAAAAATTCGGTGATTATCACAAGAATACACGAACGAACGTATACAAAAATCCTACGATCTTCTAAACTATTGTGATGAAAAATATAAAATCTGGAAAGCACCATGCTTTGCAAACCCTTATACCAACTGGTCTCGTATTGCAACAAAAGCAAAAGTACAACTCTTGGAAACGTTGTAAAATCTAAATACTATAAGAACTGTTTAATATAAAATGCAATTAGCTGACAAGCACTTCTCTTAATGCGTTTGTCACATTAATATAACACAACTACTGTAAAATGTTGTTGATGAACACAACTATCATCTTAAAATACCAAGACTTGATGCCCTTCTGGGAATAGATATTACATATCTAAAAATATAAAGGATTTTCGAATATAATCAATATCTTAAAAAGCAAAACGTTGTGCCTTCCTCGAAACAATATGACGGAAACGCACTTAAATACATGTTTATTCGCTAAGATACAATGCGCTGTCAGTAAAAATTAAACCATGCCTTGAGATTCAGATTTATATGCAAATTACATAATTGCTTCTAAGAAACCTAATATCTAATTGTTTTAATTAACATCCTGACCTATATTATGCATTGCATTGTAATAATTGCAGAAAAATATACTTCCCAAGATAGTGATAAATGGGAACAGGTTACCTCAACGTCAGAACACATATACTTAATTCAAAAACGTTGATTTGGTCAAAAGCACTTACAAGAAAGTGTTCACTAACTTCAATATGAAAAACGTTAGTTTATCGACCTGACACCGTTAAAACCCAGATCAAAATCTTTGTGACTTCGAAAGGGAAAAAGGTATGCCTCCTCGAACAATAAAACTAAATTTTCGAATCCGTTGTATGACAACTTACAACATAAACTAAAACTGTGTATAAACGCTTAGGTTGCTGCTCGCAGAATAACACGATCCCATCGTGCATCTACTCACATAACCTACTCATGATCACATCATGTTATCCAATCAGTTGAAATCGCGTTCGATTTCACTAACGTTACGATGTTATATCAACCGGAAATAAAATAATTCAACTCTAATTTCAAACGTGTTGAATTTTAATTCTTTCCTTGAAAAAACATGAGTTTTGATGTACGTATATCAAACATGGGCCACTGCACTATATTGAACCAGGGTGCCGGTGTTACATAATGTGATTTTATGGGCCATCATACAACCACCTCTTGCCCACTTTATTCATGTTTTGGATTACAGTTTATACACAATGCATAAACAGCATGAAACAATCATTTCTACTTGTGGATTAGATTTGTATACATCTCTTTGTGAACTGAGTGTTATGTTCAATATGTGAAAATATCATGGACTTAAATTGTACTTATATTTATAACCTGACCACATTTGCATATGTTCAACAACTGACTGAGTGATCGAGTTCATCAAACAATGTTCGTAATAGAGGTCATGAACTTTGCTTTATTCATAATCCTATTTCTGCAACTGACTCATATTATGCATCTTATTATATAATATTATATGATTTATTTTGATTAGCAGTGTCTCATAAGCCATTGGTGGCTCAAGGCTTTTTGGATGATTGTACAGATGTATATGTATGAAATTAAGCATGCGACACTTAAATAAAAAACAATACAATATTAAGCTTATAAACTTGCTGATCATTAGTTCAACAAGTTAAACCCAATACCACGGCTTTCATTTTTTAATCTGAATGTTCGTGTTGCCGTGGTTGGGTTTAACTTCCGTGCTATGCTTTCGTTTGTTGCAAATTCTCACCATCAGTTATTAATTAAACGCGCATCGAATTTTATGCGGAACCATAGGCCACCATTAAAATTTTTTGCATCGAGGGCTGAATAGGCACGGAAGTTAAACCTAGGGCGGGCCACAAGATATGTCAGATAAGAAATAAGGCCCAGACTAGGTTTAACTTGTTGAACTAGCTGATCATATGATTTTAATATTTTAATACTACATGATACTCATATCAAAATACCAATGTATTTGTGAACAACTCTTACGTTTGATATTGTACGAATTTTCTGATTTGCTGTAGTAGTCGTAAATGCAACATATAACAATGTTATGTTACTTTGTGTCATATGAAAAATAAATTCGTACAAAGATGAGTTTTATTTCGTTTGTTATTCAATGTAGAATACACGTTGTACATTATTTCTTGTATAGGATATTGACAATAATCAGACTATCGTATTACAATACAGAAGAATAAAAGAGATAATGATATATGCATTCTAATTTGAGATTGACATGCGTAAAGGTATCAATATTTTATCTAGTATTTCATTTTATCCCTCCCATCCCATCCCACCCGCTCATCAGCAATCCCCAGAAAATTCGTTCGGTGCTTTTAAATGTTAATAGTTCGGTTGAGTTTTAAAAATAAATCTTAAGCACTTTAAATCTAGATAAAATATTCATGATTTGATTGTGATTATCATTTCTAATTATTACATGACGGTTCCATTACATTCAATGCGTATCTAATCCTCATAGTTTATACTCGATTTTCGACAGGTAAAGGTAATATATCAACCCTCGGTCCCTACTATTTCTCGTGTAGATATATTGCATAACTTTCTCAGATATATCCTGTATATTAAATACATTAAATAACATTATATATGTTAGTCTCAGCCTAGACAGTATATATATCAATTTTATTGGATAATGCCATGGGCTTTCCCACGATAATGCGTAAATTCGAATGAACTTGAAATGAAATTCAACATCCAAAATGTGTTAATTTGATCATCCACCGTGTAACTAAAAGCATATATATTAAAAATGCACTTTAAAATTTTTCAGAATTTGCCTTAATTTATCAATGTAATGAAAGTATAAGATTAACTCTCAAATAGCGTTCTATTTTAACCTTTTTATTGAAATCAATACAGGACTCGCTCTCTAAATATCCAATAAAAAATCAACCCTTGGATGTGATTTCGTTGGAAAAAAAATATGTCAAGTCCAGAATCAAATGATTTGTCCAGAACCTCTTAGGATCCTGTTATGTTCATTAAAGCTTAGAAATAAAGAATATATGAAAAAGTAGCTGCGAAATTGACAAGTGTATATTTAAGAAAAGGGTGTTACGCGGTATAGGGCATACATTCATGGTTGCGCGGTATTTGTGATACAGGTGAATATGCCATACTCACCTGCGGTATATGGCATATTCCGCAAGTGAGTTTGCAATATTCCCTAGTGAATATGCGATACATTGATTTCAGTGAATACCCGATACTCACCTGCGGAATATGTCATACTCACTTGTGGAATATGGCATATACCGCAGGTGAATATGACATATACCGCAGGTGAAAACGTGATACAGAAAGCGTTGGTTTGATTGGTTGCGAGAATCGACTCTAAATGTAAAACTATACGCTGGATTACCAATATATTTAGTGCGTCGAGTACTAATATATGAATCCTGGATTGATTGAGTAAGTTTATTACGCGAGATTGATGACTGATACTTCTGCTAAGTTAATATATTCGATACACAGTACTGTTGATTCAATAATCATTATAATAATCTATAACGTTTTACTTGTTCGTTCAATCGATGCAATTGACAATTGCGTACTTCCGCATCACGTTATCATTGGTTAGTGTGTATGCCATATACCGCAGGTATATATTTTTGTATCATGTTTACCGCATAACAAAGGGGGTCATATCAAACATTGACTAGTTTAATACATTAACTTTTTTGTTTGCACCTATAAACTTTACATCAGAGAGATAAGTGACTGAACTATGCTCAGTAAAGTTTTGGTGCATTTTAGAGGAAAAATAAAGGTTTTGTGTTCAATTAACAAATGTTCCAATTTTTTTTGGACCACCCTGTAGATACTAGTACTCATTAAAGAATGAACACAAGGAGCACATGTGTCTCAAACTCACAACCTCATGGTTTATAATTAAACTCAATCGATATTCAATACTCATAATACATCAGCATTCCTTGTAGATACTAGATATGGTACTCATAAAAGAATGAACATACGGAGCACACGTGTCTCAAACTCGCAACCTCGTGGTTTAGGGTACCCATTCACCTAAGACCTCTTGGCCAACTGAATAACCAAAAAAGTTTGTTTCCTTCGCTGATCTAGAGGCTGCGGATTCAGTCTTAAATGATGCAGGATAGATGAAATCTGTTGTGCGTAACATGCTAAAATCAGTTTTTGGCAAATATCTTGAGAACCATTGACTTTTTTAAATACATATGTATTATTGACCCCCTATAATGTGGCCATTCCGGACATTTTGAGTGGTCACACAACCTTCTTTGTCCAACGGTTCCGGAGATGCAAAAATGGGGGGGGGAGTATTCGCGTAAAAAAGGGCGTGGCCATTTGACCTATTTCGCCTTCTGTGGCAAATATGTTACCAAGCCAAAATTGATCAATGACCTTCACATAGATGATTTCTGAAGAGAAAATCTCTGGACATAGAAGTGCATACTCAACCAGCATGAGCTACTAGAGTAATAGAATGTTTCCATAACTTATATATGAATATACTAAAGAATAATGGGTAGCCAACACGGCATCCAGTGTTAATTTGTGTCTAGTTTTATATATTAATCAAATTAAATTTAAATTTTTGGTTCAAAGTGCATTTATATAAGCAGCTCATATTAACTTGGAGTCAATAATCACTCTTAGAAAATTAATAGTATTTACCCTTTCTATTGATTGATTATTTTACTTCAAAGTTGTCAATTTTGTTGATTCTTTTTATGTCAAAAATAATTTTATTTTAAATTTTAAATAATTATATTTTTCCTACATTGAGTATTAATCTATTAGTTATCATAAAATCAGGAACCTTCTTCAATTCCTGGTAAATATACCATCCTGGTATATACAGTATATGGTACATATTCCAGTAATATCTCGAATATTACTAGCAATTTTATCAATCAACATTGATAAACAATTAAATATTCCAACAAAAATTGTATACGTTGTACTGCGATTTTCTGTCAGTTGTTGAAGGATTTGAACAAGAATCTAGTTACAACGAAATTTAATCATCTTAAGCTTAAGACCATCGATTAAGCTAATAAATAAACAACATACAACTTAGAATCAGTCAATTTTTTTTTATTTGACATGTTTTGATTCCAACTAAAAGAATTTGTCCTATTTAATAATTTATGTTAACACTTCCCTCACCACAGACCTTATGTCCAATATTTATAATTGTTTCTCTGAGTTTGGTGAAGTCTGTGTTTAATATGTTGATCAACAGGTTTGGATCCTCATCAGCTCCAGAAATAGCCATCCATTCATCTTGTCCAATGACTTTTTCTACACATTTAGATTTATCCGGAGGACAACCATGAGGTAGACCGACCACCACAATTTCTGCACCGGTGGCTCTTAGAGAATCTGCATAGTTAGATGTGTCAGTTTTCTTGCCTGAAATGGCATTGCAAGTTTCGACAAATAGAGAAGGCATATGTGTTTTTAAACCTAGTACTTTATATACAACCTTCTGACCATTAAATTCAACTCAACCTATTAGCTTATGTCTCAGTCAACCTTCGGTTTTTGTACCATTCATTGTATTGTCTGCGTAAAATACAAACAAAGTATTCCATCATTTTCCTCATTGGAATTTCCCTTGAACCATTCGTCTGATATGTTTTCGTATTATTGATGGGATGCATATGGCTTTGAGATTTACACTGGACGATATCAACACACTATATAAAGACGCTCATTGAATTCACCTTTCTATTAATAAGAAGAACACGTCTTCTTATATTTTGGTCACGTGTATGGTATAGACCAATAAGAGAGTTGGAAATATGACAGTGATATATTTTTGGGTATATCGCATATATGGCAATGAAATGTAGAATATAATATGCCAAATGCGTGTGAATGTTCTTCAAGTAAGTCTTTACAGTACATAATGCATGTAGGAAATAATAATTTAATAAATGTAAAATTGCTTTAAAACTCTTTAACGAATAGATCAATATTTTGACATTTTCTCTCAGACAGGAACATATTTGCAATAAAGACCATTTTTCTCTATTCGGGAATTAATCGGCAAGAATCCACTTAAGATAAATCTATCAAATTGACATCTTATACTGATCATTTTGTTTACATAATTCTACACAAAAAGTACAATTGTTAAGACAGCATTACACTTTTTACGACGGTCAAAAAGTACAAATAAATGAGCATGAGTGAATGTTACAGTCTTATATGATCAAGAAAACAATTTTGAAAGATTGTAAAGAAGAATTAGTACATTTATATTGATCAAATCGGGTATGTTGCGACATTGTGTAAAACGCATACTTACTACTAGGTTTAGTTACTCCATCTGACAACAGAATAACCTTATTGATAGCTTCAGGACGATCTCCTTTCTCCGGAGTAAAGTACTCGTTCTCCATTCTCTCCAAAGCTGCAAATGTATGGGTGCTACATCCAACTCCAGTAAGATTCATTGACTCAATACGCTTTATAACATTATCAGGGTTGTCTGATAGATATACAACATGTTGGGTGCCTTCATTAAAGGTTAGTGCACCCAGTTGTACACCATCATCCTCAATGCTGGGACTTAAGAAGAAGGCTCGAGCTATTTCTGTCATGAAAGTTCGAATCCTATCTTTGTCAAGACTGGATATGGAGCAGGATGTATCCACGGCAAATACAATATCAATAGCATCCAAGCAATCAATAGTAATTACTGAAAACAAAACAAGACATATGACGTGAACGAGATCACACCATCGAAAAACCTTTGAAATGACCGCAAAAAAGATGGGCACCCAAAAGTTAATCAGCTCTAGAATTTTATATCCTCTATCATGTGTCTGAATTTGGAGAAAATCAGATCAGCGGTTTTCCTGAAATCGGGCTGGCAAGATTTATCGAAAAACCTTCAAAATGGCCACTTGAAAACAATATGGCCTCCCAAAAGTTAATCAGCTCTAGAACTTGATATCCTCTATCATCACTCTACTATACCTAACCCCTAGAAATGCATAGAGGTACTCTGTTTGTCTGATTGTATTGTTTCGTATATTTTTGAAAGTACCTTATTAACATCTAAAAGTCATCCGATTAATAAGGAACAAACAAAGATAATCATTACTAAAAAGTCAAATGGGTTGGTCATAAACCCCAAATGCAAGGTATTGTAGAGTGATAATGTGGGCGAGTGAAAAATATATAATGAGTGGTTTTCCTGAAATCGCGATAAGATTTATAGAAAATCCTTCAAAATGGCCGCCAGAAAACTTGATTGAAGCCCGATCACGATAACGTTCACAGTCGAAATGTTGAGACATGCGCAGACCTCTATTTAGCGATATTTTCATTTCAAATATGGCGGCCAATCCGATGTCTGGCGACCCTTACAAAGAATCTAGGCAGTGGGCATTTTTACTTCCTGTGAAATAACAAGTGGCATTTAGTAGTTGTTTTGTGTTTTATTATCATTCTGCATCGTAATTCTATGTGATGTGGTGTTGAAATATCAGCAGAAATACATATCCATACGATAATCGAGTGAATCAGATAACAGATTTTTCGAAAACCCGTCTCGTGCTAAGCGTGTAAAAACTTGTATTAACATGCTCAAAAGTGTCAATGTGCACATCAATGTCAAGCTAAATCAATATTGTGTCGAAAACAGGTACCCGATCTACTCAAAACAGCTTGTCATTCACGTATACACACTTCGCAAACACGGCGAAATGATCCGAATCTTGGAATTTCGTTGGAGAGCTAGTAATGTTTGCTCCGGTCTTCGTCATAAGTGTTTATCAGACTTCACGCATGCTCAGGAGAAAAACCATCAACCAATAACGTTTATAAATCAATTTTGCGCATGCGCCTTACAACGGTAAAGAAATTTGTATTTATAAACGAACCAATTTGAGATAACCCGGTATCAGTCGGAGAAATCTGACGATCTACGAAACTCACTTCAAAAAATCAAATGCGGACTGACGGCGTATTCTACTATGTTCGGATCTAAGATTTTCAGTATAGATAAAGTATTTTATGATCTTTCGAATGAGGTAAGTCTCTAGTTCGAAAGACAATCGTATCAACTTGAACAAAAGTTGAGTTTTGACGAAAAATTTTAACATGCGCAGAAGTCCCATTTTCGTTATACCATATTGACTGTTCACGACCACGAACACTATCACGCCGTCATCATGACAATTTTATCCCATCGATGGTGTGATAAAAACAAGGTAACTCTAGAGTTGAGTACCATCAGTGAAACACGCGAATTTTGATATGATAAGATCGGCTTACGTGGTTCACAAGTTCCTGTTTCTTCAATACAGCCCAAGCCTCTACAACAATCGCCATTGGACGAACATCTCTGATTTCGCTCTCTACAACCTATGAAATAAAGTTCTTTTTTCTCTTAACTATTTTTTCGAAATAATAGAATACTTAAATTAAAAATGTATTACGTTAAGCAGGTCACGATAACAGAAAAATCAAATATTACTAGTATATTGTCACTAACATGTTTTTGAAAATCCACATGTCATTACTTCATTAACCCTTTTGCAGCAACCAAGATCATCTCCACATTGTTGATTAACTTCTTGGCATGGAGTTTCTGAAATTAGACCACATTTTATCAAAAGTTATTTGTCCTTATTTACCTTGACTTCACATATTCATACAAAAATGATTCTTTAATTAGCATATCAAATTTGGAAAACCACATTGACATTCGACTTGTTCAAGAAGTTGAAATTCATACTAGTTAGAAGACCGAGACAGTGCCCAGCCTAGTATTTTTTCAAGAATAGTCTACCTATACACCGGATGAAAAACGTTGTCCCTGGAATAATATTTTCACTTTCTAATTACAGAGTGTTTCTGCTCTATGACACACGAGTTCTGAATGAATATATTTTCATTTGTTTGGCACACAATCAATTCGTTTACTTTGAATATTACTCAGGGTAAAGTAAAATGAAATTATTTAGTGGAATTCTTCACAAAGTACTGGACAGTCTCCTGACCATTATTTAAATTGGTTAGTTTTTAACAAGTGCCAGATATGGTCAAATTACGAGCAGATTACTAATCAGATTTCAGCATCTAAACTAGGTGCATTATAAAAACAAATATCTAGTAGTCCGATGGTGTCTGACGTCTAATAATGAACAATTGCAAAATGAGAACAAAGTGACATTGAAGTAGAGAATTTCATCGAAATAAGATAAGCTGTGAAACAGGTAAGGGGATGCACACTATAGTCTTGTTTCAAAACTGCCCCCCCCCCCTACTTCACCAACACAAAATAACACAGGTGATCATTGGAAGTGGAAATAGTTTAACTCAATCAAGATTCAATGTTGTTATTACAGTGCTTTCCCCAAGTAAATCTGTGCACAAGGGTCAGATTTCATCTGGAGTCTAATAAAAATAATAATAATAGGAAGAATACTGGCAAAAACAATAGACTCCAGATTGACATCTGGAGTCTAATAAGAATAAAGAAAAGAGGCAAAAACAATAGACTCCAGATTTTCATCTATTTTTAATCTGGAGTCTAATAATAAGAATACAGGCAAAGGCAATAGACTCCAGATTTTCAATCTGGAGTCTAATAATAAGAATACAGGCAAAAGCAGTAGACTCCAGATTTTCAATCTGGAGTCTAATAATAAGAATACAGGCAAAAGTTTACTCCAGAGTTTCAATCTGGAGTCTAATTATACATCATGATACTGTCTATTTATATATATAACCGATAAGTAAAAATTAAACAAAACAAAAGCAAAAAGTTTCTTTAAAAATAGGAAATTCTATCTAGCTTTATTATTGACACAATTGTGGCAGAGGTTTTGAGTTTCCAAAGTGCTTTGTGTGTCTTTTTCAAAAAATGTTCCTTTTAGTTCGTACTGTTTCGTCGCACTAACGGATTGTAATATTATTAAAATGCTGAAATACTTCATGCATTTATGCAACGGCTAACTTACCCTTAGATTCTGTATATCCAGGTATATACGTGGGGCAGTATGTGTATTGTTGAAATTCGCAAGGGCACGTAATGCGGTAGTACTCTGACTGACGGGGGGCAGGAGGTGCTCTGTAAGATGAACCAGGTCTTGGATATATGTTCTCACTTATTTCAACATACGGCGTTTGGTAAGTATTTGTCTTTGGCTTCCTACCTTGTTTGGGTCTTTTTCGTTTTTTCGGAGTCGGTTCAAAATAATCTAGAAAGATGTAATTATCAAAATATATAGCTGAAAAATTTTATGGATACTCCTTCAAAAGATTCAGATGTCATTCATTTTCGATATGGCAAGGTTTTTACCTTCTAAATAAATTCTAGTCGGACATGAACCATAGGTTGGGTTCTGGTTTTGACCGTATCCTTTTAAACATCGAATTTTGCATGGACGTCCATCAGCTGTATACGCTTTTGATCGATACTGTTCACGCGATGTTTGTCTCTTGTATCGTCCTTGTGTACGTCTGATTGATGGTTGGCGGGTTGGAAAGTAACCGGCATACGTTGGTCGATAATTTGACGGGTTAGAAGATCTTGGCTTTTTGTAGTAATCGTAATAGTCACCAAAGTAATACGCCTGGTCTCGTCCTTTGTAACTAACGCCATACGTTTCAAGATATACTCCATTTACTCCATAGTGTTGGTTACCATATACTGCCTTGTCACAATATATTATTGCAGGGACAAATACAGTACCTGCTCCACAGTCATCGGTCTTTATAAATGGCTTACAGCGGTTGTCAGATTTGTCACAATATAAATGTGCAGAGTTGCCGCAGTTGGGACACTTTGGACGTGGATTACACTTATAGTAAGCCGATGTTATAAGTGTGCTTAGACCATCTATATTTTGTACAGTGGAGGCAAGGTTGCTAAATGGCTGCATCGACGCTTGTGGATGATGTTGTCCAGAACCAGTCGGATACTCAGTGGCCAGATTTGTCGTCTGACTGTTCTGTCTAAACTCTTCCCAAATACAATCAATAAAGGCATGATGCATCCAGAAAAGCGGATCGTTTGGCGAAAAATCGATGTCCCCCATTTGTCCACCAACATAGGAATGGGGTTTGTTGTGTATACTCTCAAGCAACCCGCTAAAATGTTAATTATCAAAACAATCGTACGTTTCTACGCAATAAAGTGTATTTTTACATGTATGCATGGGTTTTAAGCTAAAGGACCCCTTTATACAATGAACTATCTTAAAACATGTTTATGGATATTTCCTATGAGACGAATGAAAAGGCTT
>CAIIXF020000591.1:0-62000 GCA_903813345.2 Owenia fusiformis
CATAAAACGTGCAAAAAGGCTGCATCTCTCTGACTCATTTCTGCCTGCACTGCGTTCCGTTCTATCGTTAGTTCAACGTCAGATCGTTGCTATGGTAAAATCATTGTACGCGCGAACTAAGCCCGGGTATCTTGGCATGAACGTGAAAAACGAAATTTGCGCAAAAATAAAAAATTGAAAAAATGATCGGGGATCAAACATGGGGGTCGTGGCAAGTGGTCCCACGGGTGTTCGAAGGATTTCCCGGGAGTAATTGTACCCCTGAGAGAAATATTCACAAATTTCTCCAACTTTGGCCTTACTTGGTGTCAATTTCTTGCTAGAAGACAATACAGAGCCGTATATACGAATGGCATATGGATTTTTCAACAATAAATTAGGGTTGATGCTCATATTATAGTCTGAAATGTCATAATGTGTCATTTCCTGATTTTTTTTCTAGAGATCTAAACTGGATCTAAATAATTTTTGGAAAAGCTTAGCCTAGCGTAAGAGACCAATAGCATAAGGTTTTATTTTTGGAGAAATCTAATTTGTGGCCCTAAAGACTACATATTGATGTGTATTACCACGGAAGTCACATTGATTATTGCTACAGAAATAAATCGTAAAGCTCAGTCGAACTATTGGGAACAAATAAGGTGTGAAGGCAAAGAATAGCAAAGCAATGAGAGGAAAAATCAAGATGCAAAACTATTTTAGGATATGCGTAATGTTGCTGCTGTGTTTAGTTCCAAATATTTTGGGAAAAGCTGTACTTGTTCCAGGAAAAACAGACAGTGGAGATGTAGAGAAGAAACAAATTAATGCTCAATCACATATACTGCAAAATCAAAATTTAAATGACGTTGAAGAAAACGATATGAACCAAGGTAATGCTAATAAAAAAAATTCAGATACACTTCGAGTGGAACCTATGCAAGTGGAAGAGCCACTCAAAAAACTTGACAAGGAAGACCTTAACCCACCAGACCATCTTGATGCAGTTAGAATGGAGCAAGATGGACATCTTAACAAAGATTGGCGCAAAGAAGTCTTTCTCGGGGAACATGAAGATTTTGATCAAAGCACCAGAGAAGAACAAGATCAAAAGTTAAAGATGGTGTTTTACAGGTACATGTAGCCATTGAATTTGTGAAATGTCAATGAATTTTGCTGTTTGAAATGTTCCTGTTGTTGGTTGTCTTTTTGTATTTTTATAACCTTCATATTTATTTATTTTCCTGTGAATTTTCAAGATATATTTCAAATTCTAATATGATACTTGACATCACAATATTAATAGACTAGATGCGAGCAGAAATAATCTTGATTTAGGTTATTAAATATTCAAAATTCAGTACATCTAAAAATATGGTTTCGAAAATTGTCTATCAACTTTGAAAATTTGATTTTTTTGAAAACGTGACTTCTTGTTCGAGTTGATTCCCCATAGACCCCATGTTACAAAATCACAAAAAGTAAATTATCTTCTCTTGTATTGGACAGATAACATTTTCTTTTATTGGACATATTTTAATTTGCATAACTATTAGATACATAAGGGTTATATGAAAATTGAACCATGCAAATAGATGTAATTTAAGTTAACAGGAACTTTCTACCATACCCGCCATGCTATCTGACCCGAATGAGCCACCTGGTGGTGAATCTGGTAACTACCTACTCGCATCTGGGTTATTAGAACAGTTGATTTACTGGTCTATAATGGCTCATGGAGTAAGTATGACCACTAAATTCCATCAACGCTAATGGTTATTTTTCTGATTTGTTTATCATAATTAGAATCTTAAAACAAAGACCTTGATTCTATTATTTATGGTAAATATATGACCTCAGATTTTATTCTGGCCTTTTCCAAAGACCTCAACTTCTAATGTGCGATTTTGGTCTTTTAACAACGAGCAGAATAAAATTTTAGGTCATATATTGTACCATGAATCATAGAATCTCGGTCTTTATTCCTTAAAGAATTTGTGAAATTTAGAAATTTATTTATTGTTGTCAGTATGTTGTCAGTGTATCTAGTGGAACATGTATGTTTAATTATAACAAAGTTTGGTAGGGATATACAGGGAAGCCATCCATCTGTCTTAGTCAGTCCATCTGTCTTGATGAAGTTCAGATACTAGTTGATAGATTTTCTTCATATGTAGTAGAGAGATGTATATCGGTGAATAAATGTATGCAAAAAGTAATCATTTCAAAATGGCCGCTGCTTTAAAAATAGTGGGAATTGTTTGCAAAAATCTAAGTTTTTCATTATCAACCAAAGTAATGAATATTAACTTTTGAAATTTTGGTAGTATAATCACAACATTATATATTTACAGGTCTAGTATTCAGTATTTTTAAGCGTGACCCCCAGTGGCCATCTATGGAGTCCCGTGTATAGATCTCAAATAAAAGACAATTTTGTGTGGATTGCAAATTTTGTATCATTTTTTCTGATTCAGGATTTTGCAATAATTTCCTGATCAAAGTAAAGCCATATAATAATATTATACTCAAATTGAAGCGATCTGAAGTAGATCACAATTATGGTATTGTTTCATAAGTTCCAGTACAACTTTTGGTCCTTTCCCTTTGGGACTCATGCTTAGATAGTGATATCGGTTCTTGAATGGTGGGGGGAAAGGGGGTATTAGACATTATTTCTTTTCAGGTTAGATCACGGTTTTGGGATACATGGGGTTTGTTTTTTCTTGACTGGTATGCACTTAGAGTTTGCTTTTCTTGCTAAGTTCCATTACAACTTTTGGTCCCTTCCCTTTGGCACTCGTGCTTAGATATTCACTGATTCGTGCCAATGAAAATTAAAAATGGCTGTCTAAAGTTGGAATTCGCAAAAATAATTTAGAGATCTCTTCTATACTGTATCAATACCAGTATTGTCTTTATGATTTGTGCCTTTGAAACTCCTACATTAGGTCACCCAAATGTTTAAATTGGTGGAAATTCTGATCTCCAATGTCCGTCTTTTATTATCTGCAAATCATGGGTAGAGAAGACATAACATAACATTATGGCATACAGATTCATGAATATTTTTTTGGGAGTTGCCAATTTTTAGTTTATGACATTCAGATGTGCATTTTGTCTTTTTCAGAGTGGACACAGATAAAGATGCACACATAAGCTACACTGAGATGGAGACCTGGATACAGTCTAAGGTCAAAGAACATTTTGATGAAGCTGCTGAAGAGAATAATAGAATCTTTAAAGCATTAGATACAAACAAAGATGGTAAGACAGATCATTTTTGAACAGCCATGGGAGTTAAACCGGAATTTTCTCCAGAAATGAAGGGTTTCCCCTTTACAAATATTGGTTTCAAATAAAATATCAATACTGGTAGGCCTTCTGTAATTGGCGTAAATTCTGATATATATATTTGCTGCCTTATGTACAATAACAAAACTTTAATCTTGTTTTAAAAAGGCAACCATACATCCAGTATAGGTAATGATACTTTGAATATTTGTTGCAGGTTTTGTTTCATGGACAGAGTACTGTATCCAATTTCTGGTTGCTCATGGATATGACCAGAAAACTTCAGAGAAATACATGGAAGACTATGAAATAATAGAAGTGAATGATGAAGGTATATTGAATCTGTGAATGTCCACACAGTTAGTAATAAGACCAAATGGGTTGACCACATAGAGATTTCACTGTTCAGAAATCTCAATATTATATCAGGATCAGACTTCGGCTATGGTAGACTAGTATTTTCCAAATTGAAAATCTTTGTTGAAATGTTGTGAAGTGTGAAAGGGCCTCTTTTTGCAAGTGAAACACAAATTCAAAGATCTAGTATGAGAATTGATTATTGAATCATTCTTTGCAAATACTGAGGACTGTACAATTATATAGTTTATATGTTAGACAATAAATTGTATATTATTTGAAGAAAGCATTGGTATTTTTATTCAGTACGAGATCATATGGTGAAGAATAAGTTTCGCTGGTCCGAGGCAGATGAAGACCCTATGGACAACCAGCTGAACTTAAGCGAATTTAAGGCATACAGACACCCAGAGCAAAGCTTTAGAATGCTCGACAACATGGTCAGGGATATCCTAGAGAGTTTAGGTCAGTACATTATAATCCATTTGATTTCTGTTTATCAGTGCATCGTGAAAATTCTAGAACACAAGCACATTGCAATGTAGAGATTGCAATGGAACTGTGATATATGTACGGTATGTATGTATGTATATATTTATTGCCCTTTATATAAAGGGGACACATGTATACACATTATGTAAATGTTAAATTGAAAATGATCACTATTTACAAGCAAACAGTATTGTTGCGTTTTGACTGACAGCGACGCCAAGCTACCGCATAGACTCACACTGCCGATGGCATTTGATCACATTAAAATGAGAGACTAGTTTAGTTTTGGGGACAATTATCTTATTCCTAGAAATCTTGCATGTGAGAATCATGATGAATATTCGGTCTGACATTTGTACAAATAATATAATGTAGCGTGTAATCAATCAATAGATTAGCATTGACAAAAAATAGTTCTCATGATCCTTTCCCACATCATTGGACATTCAAAGTTCCAGTCAATAAAACGCTAAAACCTTAGATTTAAATTCCAGATGCTAATCATGATTCAATATTGACGGAGCAAGAGTTTATCGCACTGCCCCCTGGTGAGGTTGAGTCTGAATGGCGGGAATCTGACAAACTCTGGCAGGATGAGAGACGTAAAGAATTTCAAAATACGATTGATATTGATAAAAATGGAAAAGTTACAAAAGATGAGTTAAAGGTAAGGAGAATGAATGCTTGTATAAGAATGTTTGGAAAATAGCATGGGCTAAAAAGTGACTAAAAAGTTGACTGGCTCTATTAATGAAATACAGTAAAATCTCTCCGACAAGGAATAGTTTTCAGAAGAACCTAATATTTTCCATTGACTTACATGTTAACATACCCTCTCTGTAAGGAACACCTGTTAACTGGTAACAATGAACAGTGTTTTAGGGCAAAGTTAATAAATTTACCTATTCACAAGGAACTTGGAAAATGAATATGTGAATGGATGGCTTAATCCAATATGTGATTCTAAAGAGCTTAGTTTAATATGAATCAGATTAGAATAAGCCGAATGTTGACTACAGCTGCGACATCTCTACCTCTGTTAATTACCCCAATATTGTTTTAATTGATCCGTTTTAACAATAGATAATTATCCCATCGAACAAAGTTCGGAGGGATATAGGGAACGCCTCTGTCCGTACGTGCGTACATACATCCATCCATCCGTCCGTCCATCCGGGCAATAACTCAAATACCGTTGGGCCGATTTTGTTCATATTTTGTACACATATACCCAATGGGGTAGAAGTTCTGCTCGAAAACCGATTGATTAAGCTAGAAATGTAAATACAGAAGAAATACATGGCAGCCATCTTGAAAAATGGCTGCCTTTGCACGTCATTTTACGATTTTTGCTGTAACTTGAAAAGTAGTGGAGCGATTTTGTTCATATTTGGTATGTGAACACTTTAAGCATGGCACAATGTCTAATGACATTTTTGGTAGTAGCTGGCCATTTTGAAAAATGGCCGCCATTTTTATGTGTGTTATTTAATATTTTTTACTTTAAGTCAAAAAATAGTGGAGCGATTTTGTTCATATTTGGTATGTGAATACTTTAAGCATGGCCCAATTTCTAATGACATTTGGTTAGTAGGCGGCCATTTTGAAAAATGGCCACCATTTTTTACGTTTTTTTTCGATAACTTGAAAAGTAGTGGAGTGATTTTGTTCATATTTGATATGTGAATACTGTGTGACACTTCACGTAGTAGGTGGCCATTTAAAAAATGGCTGTCATTTTTACATTTTTTACTATAATTAAAAAGTATTAGAGCGATTTTGTTCATATTTGATATGTGAATACTTAAGCATGGCACATTGTCTAATAAAATTTTGGGGAGTAGTCGACCATTTTGAAAAATGGCCACCATTTTTATGTGTGTTATTTTACATTTTTTATTATAATTCAAAAAGTAATAGAGCGATTTTGTTCATATTTGATATGTGAATACTCATAAGGATTGCATACTATTTTATGACATTTTAAGTAGTAGGCAGCCATTTTAAAAATGGCCAGCATTTACATTTATATGTGGCTACTTAAAAGCATATTACTTATTCTGATGACAACTTGGCTAGTGAGCAACCATTTTGAAAATGGTGGCCTTTCTTATGATTCTTATTTTATTGATATGTAAAAATGCCAGTCATTTCTTTTCGATGGGATCTGCTACGCTTTGGCGTGGCGTTGCCGTTGTTCTGGTTTTGACTGCATTAGATTATGTACAATTTACCAGGGTGCCTGCAAAATGTGTAGCTATGAAAAAATATTTCCATCCTATGTATAGAACTGACCTTTATGTGATTCAATCAAAACTTTGTTATCAACCTTTAAAAGTATAAATCTCTATGTATGTATGTATAAATCCACCCTGCAAAAACAATCATGGTTGAGTGACATATTTAATTTGATGAATTATCTGCACTTTCAGCAATATGTAGACCCACTGAATATCAACCATTCCAAGACTGAAGCAAAGAACCTTGTGGATATTGCTGACACTGATCATGATGAGAAACTCTCCATTGATGAAGTTATGGAGAACAGAGATATATTCTTAGGCAGCAAAATGATGGACACTGGAAAGAGTTTCCATGATGAATTTTGAAATATCACTAAGTTTCATGTTATTCTCTAGCTTAATTGATTTGAGTTATACAAAGCTAGATATTGCTGAATAGGGGAGAAGAGAAACACAGGACAAAATGCTGAATGGGGAGGAAAGAAAGCAATCCAAGATTCAAATGCCTGGAAGGCCTTTTGAAAAATAATTTCCATTTTTACACAATCTAAAAATTGTTAACAAAATCGTTTGAAAGTTGTAAAAAATGTTTGAAAACCTTTGTATGTATGTTATTTCTGTATGTTCACCAAACTCTTGTGATTGAATATTTAAATTTTAAGTTGAGCTGATGTAGGATACTGTTTTTATCCTTACTTGAATTCCATTGAGTGCAGTCATTGAATCCTTCAAGTCAGTCTAAAAGGTATGGCAAAGGTACAGTAATTGGGAATATTTATTTTGCCTTTCTCACATGCATGACAATTTTATCCAGGAATTTAGATATTATTTTTATCACACTTTTTCATATTGCACTTTGAAAAAGTGCCATATTATTATTATTATCTTGTGCTTATGGGTGACGGCCATTCAAAGTGTGATATTTTCAATTGTGTCTTGTTATGCAGTGTGCTGCTATTCAGAAGTCAACAAAATTAACCAATGGGAACTTTGGAATGGTCTCCTATTATCAACAATTGTTGAAGAATAAAGATAATTTTGTTAGTGTGAAGAAAGTAAATGATGATTTAATGAAGATTTGTTTTTTTCTTTATATTCAAGTGAAAGACAAATCAACATATTAAAACGTCATTATATGAGGGTAGGGCTCAAACCATGTTGAAATTTTCCACAACTGTTGATGATTAGACACCATCCAATATTTGTGCAATTGTTCACAAAAAACACTTTTGAAAAAGCACCTTCACTGGGATTTGAACCCAGATCATATACATTCTACCAGGGTTATTATCAGGGGATGTTATTGGGAAGTGTCAACTAGATACTCCCTATGTAAATATAAAATCTGTTGTTGAGATAGTAGACAGCTTTCAATATAAGTTATTTGGAATACGTATACTTGTACTTGTATAGCAATGGGGAGGAACTCTGGAAACAAAGATTAATTCTGCCAATGCTGGGATATTCACAACAAATCAATTCCCTCATTTAGGAAATGAGAAAACATTTCCTTATGAAATGTTCTTTCCTGGTTTCTTGAGAATCCTTCCTCCCCAGTGGTGTTTACGTCGTTTACAACTTAAAATTGCAGTATAAATTTGACTGAAAACTTATGTCGAAAGCTCTCTCATACTTAGCTAAATGTACACTGTTGAGATATACAACATTCTTGAACACTTTTTTCCAAACAAACATTTAGTTATTTATTGTTACATAGTACTCTATGCTCCATTTATCAGTATCAATATCTCTGTTTATTATTCAGCATTCATAGAAACAGTATGTATACCTACTTCATAGTACTTAATGCTACAATAATATTTAATGTGCCATGATGTGTACAGGGTGTTTCATATGTATGCACCCCCATAAACTCATATATATAGTATCGCCAACCTATCATGTTATATATCATTTTATTTCTTATGGAAAGTTACATAGAATTGCAGTTTCAGAATCCAGGGGTGTCCCTGACAAAATATACTTGGTATCAAAGTTTTCGGGTATGGGGTCATTTAG
Organism: Owenia fusiformis; assembly: GCA_903813345.2. Lineage (NCBI taxonomy): Eukaryota > Metazoa > Annelida > Polychaeta > Sabellida > Oweniidae > Owenia > Owenia fusiformis. Next base: position 8,385 of record CAIIXF020000591.1, read on the forward strand.
ACAAAATATCCTGTACTGAACATTTACCCAGAAACATTCTGACATTCTTTTCTATATCAGCTATTAGTGCTATCCATTGTTGACATTTTACTTCCACTTGTATGTTTACACATAGCAGGGTTTTTAACCAAATTTTTATCATCTTTCTTCAAAGTGCTGCATTGTTGTTGTCTGGTGCTACTGGCTGTAGGTAGGCCACATATTAATCTTGTCATTCGTGGAAAACTGCTTATATACTCACTACTTTTACAGATGCAAGAGCAGACTAGCACCAAGATCTGATTAGGTTTTGGGGATGCTAGGAATATAACTTGGTGGCCATTTTGAATTTTTTAATAAATCTTGTGATCTTTATCACTTTGTGTGTAGCTATATTTTCTCTAAAATTGAAAGTTCGTTGAAACAGGAATCCTTAAACCCTGAAAATAATCAAGAAAAGGGACCAGGGATGATTTTACATAAGCAGAAAGGAATCACCAAACAGATTGAAGTTTCTATGATGTGAAATGTGTAATGTTTCCATGACTACATTAAATGATCTGCTATTTGAGCTATTTTAGTTTGAAATAGTTTTTTATTTATGCATTTATATATTGAATGTCTTATAGTTGAGGTTGAAGTTTGACACAGACCTGTGATCCTATGAGTTGTCGAATTATAACTTATTGCATAATGTAAATGTGAACATGGTGGTAAGATCAGCTCCACACTGAGGGCTCAAGATATGACGAGGTCTTGTTATTATAGTATCTGTCACTACCGGTGGGGTATAAGTTCAATATATTATACAGGCTCAAAATTTTTGTGGTATTTTAATTTCATTTTAATAAAGGTTATGTCTCTAAAATTGAAGTTTGGCTGCTTTGTTTATCATGTCATTTCAGGTACGTTGTATTTTCGTTCCAAATTACCAAATCCTTTAAATTGATAAAGGAATGCAATGCCCAAATACCTGTACAAGCTATTTTCTAATATATGGACCTTTTAAGATTTAAGCATTTGTACAGAATTTAAAGGAAATTGAAATCAACACCTAGTCAATTGACTGTTTATGCGCTAACATGAGAAAATATTTCGTTTTGCTACTGTTAACAATTCTGGTAATATATCAATCCCGATATCAGAATATGCGCGTTTTGATTCAGAGCACGATTTTATTACAATTCCAGTATAATAAATGAGCCATCGATCATCAGAAAAGAGATTTATCACACCCGATAAAACTTGACCTGTAACACAAAACTAAGAAAAATCTCAAAAGATGAATATGGATGATGAGACCTGTTTTCCAATGATTAGGCCCAAATGTATGATGTTTGTATACATTTCATTTACTTCGTCCGTCAAAGTAGAATGCATGAGGCTATTACTGAATGGATTCATAGCCAAATTTAAACCAGTCGAGCATAGAAAAGTCAGGCATTTATGAAGCTGGGTATAGTGAATGTCTGTGCATTTGACGATCCAAAGTTGGGGAATATGCGGAGAGTTGGCTGCCTCTGCGTGCATTAGGGTCTGTTACGATACCAAAACCCCATGGTTGCTCCTCTCCACTGGCCCAGAGTCCGTATACTATCGACCCCAAGACTGACACGGCTGCACACAGGTAGAACACTACCTGCCATTCTTCCCTGGAACCCTTGAAAAAAGAATGTTTAGAATCGTATGTACCCATCATCACCGTCAGATTGCTGGCTGTACTAAAGCGAGGGGAGTTGTGCTACACTAATTAACGTTACACTATGTACACGTGCATTTATTTTGCCTGGACGTGTTCGCGGGATGTTCTTACGTTTACTGTGAGGAGTCCAACCACATTTGGTGCAACCATTCCTGTTATGGTTGCAATTGTGTTTGTGATACCCATCAATACCCCAGCATATCTGCAAGAAACAACGTCAACATGCTATATTTCTGAAAATGTTTTTCAGAGTTGAATTTTGTATATTATTTCTCTGGGATACGTTTCAAACTTTGTTACGTTGACAGTTGACAACATACACTTTAACTGTCACCATGACAATTGACCGACCATTTCTGTCACGTTAACAGTAGACCCCTCCCCGTCAAGTCGGAAGTTGACGCCATACCTGTCACGTTAACAGTTGATGGCATCATGCCATTCCTGTCACATTGACAGTTGACGCCACACTTGTTACGTTGACAGTTGATGTTCTACTTGTCACGTTGACAGTTGACGCCTACTTGTCACATAGATGATTATACTACTGGTCAGTATTGACAGTTGAGGTCATACCGATCACGTTGATTGCTGACGCTATACCACCACACTGTCACTTTGACAGTTGACGCCATACCTGATATGGATGGAGCAATGTTTGCTTCAAATAAAATGTGTTACATGATTCAAGTTTATCACTATTGATGACATAAAGTGGTTACCTTGGTGTGAGATCGACGTGGTTTATCCCGAATCCTGGTCTATTGAGGCCTGTTGTCATTATGGCCAATGTCATGCATCCCGCCACAACGTATCTATGCTCACAACCTAGCTGACTGACAACCAAAAGAAATGCTGTTGGTATCAGAAACCCTAAATGAAGAAATTAGAATGAACAAAAGTTACCGAGCACTTTCATCTAGAGATGAAATGGGCGTGGCACACGAAAAATGTAAATGTCTTCAATTTCTTTTATGAGCCTACTTTTTTAAAAGCCCTAGCTTTGTCATAGATCATGGGCTATTACGAACCTAAAGTTTGGAATAATTTCCTCGTTGCAGTGGTCGTTAAAATTGACCTTTCCCTTAGTTTATCTGCCAGGAAACCGCTGCCTACAGCTGTGAAAAACATGCAGAGGTAGGGCAACGCTGACAGGAAGCCATTCTGAAAATGGGGTGTATGATGATAATATCGATGAAACAGGTTTAGGAGCTATTGAAGAACAAGAAAAACATCGGTGCGCCTGCAAGATGCGCTGTCATTTTATGGCTTATCGAAACATTTTATTAGATACTTGCAAATAATCAAAATTGCATTTTCAAAAAGTGCATTCGAGCATTCGGCTGGGTGCGTAGAGGTTCCTCTGGACAACACATGATGTTGATATCTTTGTGTTTTAAAATGTGGTTCCTCGATGAATTTTGACAAGTTTAGACGATATGTAATCGAAGTTTGGCCTTTTTATACAACGGTTGCACATTAATGAAGGCCACCATGTATACATAGATAACTTAGACGGATACCAGAAAACATTAACAAGACAAATCAGAATGGGGTGATAAATGTTGGGTCCGCGCATTATACCCATTAAACCCAGTATACCGACGCGCATTATACCGAAACCCATTACACCGACGCGCATTGTACCGAAAGGCGTGACCGAATGCCATAATCACTGTTCCACAACTAGTTACTTTGACGGAATGTCAATGTAACAAAGTGGATAAATTCCTGGTTACGAATTTTTGCTTTCTCGATTTAAACCTACTAATAAGTCAAGTTGCAGATTATAATTTGGCCCAAAGTTAGAAAATATAGCCTAGTTTTAATAAGTTTCTTCGATTTGAAATTTGTTTTGTAAATGAAGCTGTAATTCATAAGCCCCTCGCTTTGATTACATTGACGAAAGCCCGTTATATTACCAATGTATGTTACTTTGACGACTTACGTCAATGTAACAAAAGCGATGGTCTAAATGCACAAATTACAGCTTTATTGGAAAATCAAATTCCACACCGAGAATATTTCTAAAAGCTAGACTATATTTTCTAACGTTGTGCCAAATGATAATCCGCAACATAAGTTTTAATCGAGAAAACAAAAAACACATATCCAGGAAGTTCAGTTTTAAAAGATAGAAGTTGGTAGCTTCCTCAATAACAAGGCATTATATTTAGACCCAAGATATTACCTTCTAAAAAGTGTAACAAGTGTTACAGATGCCAAATACTGTCCCTTGATGCTGGTTTCGAAAACATGGTGGCTTTAACAATATGTCAACACTTCTTGTTGTAGTGGTATAGAAAAAGCTATCTCTTTGGAAATGTCCTAACAAAACATTTGGATGTCGTACATCATAACTTTAAGGAAATATAAGCCAGCTCGGTTATCAAATAGCAGGAATACGGTAAATGTTATTTTTACAAACAGATTTGAATTAGAGTAAATAAACAGTGATGTTTGGAGCCTATAATTGAGATGAATGAAAAGTGACAATTCCACATATGCACATTATGATGTGCAATAGCCAAATATGAATATCCGTCCCATTCATTTTTCATGTATTCATTTTCTGTTGATCTGTATTGTAGTGTACATTGTATGTACAATTGTTTTTATTTGATAAATAAATAAAATAATTATAGAAGAAACAAAAGTTTTCATTAGTGGAACATACATTAACAGTTACCTTTCTCAGGATTTATAAAATGCTTCAATGGGGATTTATAGCCCGACCATTTTTAGAAAACTTGAAAATCTCTAGATTTGAATAAAGGTAAATAACAGTGCAAAAACTAAGTTGTTTTGATAGAAAATTACACACAGAATTCAACAGAAGAAAATGTTAGTCTTTAGTTGTTAAAAATCCAGATCTCCTAAAATCTCATTAAAACGAAACCTGAACGACATTTCGAAGCTATATGGAAAAGCCACTATTAGATAGTAAGATGCCTTCACTAGGCTATTCTCTGTACTTGTGTTCGTGCCTCATTTTGAGTAGTGAGTGTAAATTCTTTTCGGAAACATGATTATGTTTTCCCTGAAATATGAATTGGAGATATCTGACAAAATATAGCCTTAAATATAAATTTTGTGTTTTGAACATGCGGAAATATCTTGAACACTTTGAAACTGAAGTACAGTTCCTTAATAGGTCGTTTAGTTTGCTTGTTTTTGTTGTACACAATACTTGTGTTTAATAGCCACGCGTAATTATTATAAGCGTAATCAGATTATTTCAAGCGTCGAAATAGCTTATTTTCCTCGACGCATCTACAAATTCTACACAAACCTATTCACTTACCGTTATATTGAGCGATCTAGATGCGTCAATTATAATTGTTTTCACTCATCGGCTTTAGTGGCCCGCGATACCTTTTATTTCATTCATATTTGAGACGCAATTGATACATTGGCAACAAATCATCAAATGTTCTTGATGATTCTTCTTCATTTTAAAATGTTTCTCCTATCCGATTTTCAAAGATGTGTCTTAAATATTATACTTCACATTGATCACGATTCTTGTACTTTCTGTCTTTACGACCTCCGTTCACATTTGCAAGAGTTGTTGATTGCATTGCCTTGATCATTGGTCGAACTTCGATTCCAACTAAATTAGATTAATCAATTAAGAAATGTAATATCATGTTTATCCAAGCAAATAATTGTAACAACTACATTATTTTTTAGCAGTTTTGACACCTAAGCAGGGTAGCCTAGTGGCGTAGACTGAGGCTACTTTGTGGTTGAACGTCGTGGGATACGGAGGTCCCGCGTTCGAGCCCCAGGTACGGAGTTGTTGATCATTGTCACTACGGACACCCGGTCCGAAGGTCCAACCGTTTACCGGCCCTTGGCATGGGTTGGTTCTCTGGCCGCTCTTGCCGGAGACAGATTGTGAGACTGTGGTTGGTTCCTCCACTAACGTGCTTTAGTAAACTCCGGAAGTCATATAGTATGGTAGCGGGCCCCCACCAAGGGCAGTAGTGGAACGACGCGAATCGGTCCCAGTATGGTTGCCTTGCAACTGAAGAGACTCGAGGAAATCATGCCATTCGCAGTGACCCAGAAAAGACTTTTGCTTCTTGATTTGACGTTTTAATTCATTTATTAACATACTTTATTTATATTACTTTTCAGGCAGTTATGATATTTATTGGTCAAATGAATGAACGAGACATCTAGATACTATTAAATACATCTAGATAGTATCAAAACCATAATTCGATTTGTCGGACATATATAAAATAACACTTGAAAACACAACACACATAGTTGCAATATCCGTAGCATTTGGCACAGTCGGGTCCCATGCGCTATCATTTTGTCGTGCGGTCATCATAAGATATGGAGGTACGGTTGATTGGACCATGGGCTTTCAACAGAGTCAAGAAATTTGCATGGATACTTTGAGAAATGAGGTAGCAACAAAAGGAAACACCAGAAATAATCCAGAAATGTCCACACCATTGTTTTCGTTAGTTATGGCAAGGCCCCGGAGGAAAAACAGCATTCGTGGGTAGTTTAATTTTTGTATCAATTAGTGCCATGACTTTAACTCAACCAAGAACAGCGGGGCAAAGTCCCTATGGGTCCCAATTGAGAATCAATTCAAATCAATCAAATTCAGATTCAGATCACCTGCTAAGCCTAGTATTGATTTGCCCCTAAATAGATATTAAAGGGACGCTGAATATTGGAGTTAGTTAATGAGCACCATACTGCCAATTAAAACATGTATTCAATGTTTCAATATAATTGAACTATATGTAACTGAAATATTGGGAAAAATAATTGATATTTCGTTTGTGGAATGAAAACTGATGATGAAGATAATATCAGTAGATAAAAACTGTATAGCAATTTAAACATGGAAATGATGCCAATTTAGAAGTATTATAGTTAAGAATTTGTGAAATGGTTAGAAAATGAAATTACTTCAGAATTAATATGATCATTGAGGCACACATTGATAAAAATCACACTTGGGTTTGGAAAGATTTAAAGTAAAACAAATGAATGCATTTCTTACTATCTCCATGACAACATATCTTGCTCTCTCTCTCCATGACAACAATTTTGGCCCCATCAGCACAAGATCGAAAATACAGTAATGATCAAGTTCAATAAGAAATGTGAAACTTTACATTTATTTATTTCTACCAATGAAACAATACATACAGTATAAATAAATGTTTACTTCATTGAATACAGAATTTACCACAGTTAAATATATTTTATGAAGTACAGGGTTTACCATAATCAAACATAAATAACAGAATGATGACTTTATGCTCTTTGAAATACAGAAATTGATGGTTAACTGGAATTAAGTTTGTCGAGACGAACCCTCAATCCGAAACGCCTAGCATTAGTTAAAAAGTTTCTGGCCGCAACTGTGATGTAAAGATGAAAGATTTTAAATTAGGCCTAAGCTTTATCTGAAAATACTGTCTTTGCGCGATAAACTTTTGATTTAATACGAATATATAAAAAACAGATTGACCTCCCAGTCTCATATTAAAAAGTATTTAAAGTTTAAATATTGTGGAAGTAAATAAAAATGAATTTTTGATTTTCGAGACTTGTCTGTTCAATGAAAAAATCATGTATAATTTGAACCAAGGTGTATGATAAAGTAATATAAACTAGTTATATGCTGATACAGTAGAATTTCTCTTGGCTTTTCAACATAGCACAATATTTGACTTTTCAGGCTCAACTTTTATTATACTATGCCTATATAATGTTACTGTGCACTATCATACATGTACATAATCATGTGTCTATATGATGTTTTGAAAGAGTAAAAGAGCTAGAATCAAAGCGCCGTTCTTGCGAGTTTCAAATGAAAATATCGAAAAACGCGCGAGTATGAGGACTGCAACTTTTTATGTCTACACTGACAAAAACTTGAAATTCCCGCTGTAAAGATATAGTCCCACGCGGAAGTGCAGGTCATAAAACTAATGGCATCCCAATGGCACGGATTTCGGTACAACGCGCATCGGTAGGCCTATATTGGTTTTCGGCACGATGCGCGTCGGTATAATGGGTTTCGGTATAATGCGCGTCGGTATAATGAGATGATCCCATAAATGTGAAGCAACAACGATGGGGTTGATCAACTCCTTAGACTTGGATATGGGAGTTAAGCGACGAACATCATATCAATAAATCATAAATCAAGAGGGGTTTGAATACTCGGATTCCGTTTGTACATGGTGGAGCTGCCCATTGGTTTGTGCTTAACTGATCTATTGTACTTACTATATGTACATCAAACCTTAGCACCTCTTCCATGTAAAGCGGCATAGACGTTCCAAGTGTATAGCTGGTCCAAGAGTTGCAGCTTTGTGCAATGATGATTGCCCAAACAGGGCGAGATTTGGCAATAGATTTGAAAGGAAACTTAGATTTGCCAGCCATAAAACCAGCACTGGACATCGCATGGTACTGTTCAATAAAGAGTCTTTCCTCTTCTGTTATTCTGGGATGCGTCTTTGGGTTATCGTAGACTAAAAATGTCCAAAGTAGAAACCACAACGCCGTCATTCCACCAAAGAAATAGTAAATCATGGGCCAGCCATTGTCAATGTTAACATTACAGAGGAGTCCAGATAATGCCAAGGAGGCGATATTACCAATGGTTGTGCCTAAAATATATTTCATATCAGTTGCCGAATGACTGAACATCTAACAGGCTACGAAGAGTTACTCCTGTTTGAGACATCGCACATTCATGATAACTTCATAAGTATAAATTCTAGTGATTTAGTTCATATACAAATTGATGTCATTTTGAGTGAAACATGATCATTTTGAAGATGCAAAATGTAGTTCTATACCTGCGTAACAGAAGGTCATGAGCTTACTCCTCTCCATGATTGGTGCCCAGAACGCCCAGAGGGTATGCATCGCTGGAAATGTGACACCCTGTCAGTATAAGACAAACAATTGATGAATATAAATATTAAGAGTTCCCATATAGCTCATAAAGTTTGATTACACGATTAAATAGGATAATAATCACATTCAGAACTACTTACCAAACCTATTCCTATTACGACTCTACACGCATAAAGTAATATTATATTCGTCCGGGCACTTATAGGTGTCAGCAGTGTCGCTATTGTGGCAAACAGCATACCTGCCCCGAATACTCGTTTACCCCCATACTTCTGTGCCATATAACCACCTGGGATTTGAGTTAGAATGTATCCAAAGAAAACAGAACTCAAAAGTTGTCCTTGCGTTTGTTTGCTCCAGTGAAATTCACCATGCTAAAAGAATATACTCGAAGATAACATTTTAATTTGTAGCATTAAATATTAACGTGATTTAACCAGAAATTGCACATTTATTTTGTATGTGTATTTGAACGATTAATATTCAGAAAAATTAGACAAACTTTCTATCATTTCATATCGTTCAATTTGAACCTTATACTGCAGACTATGGGCGTAGGCCAAATATACTAAATTAGGTTGAGAAAGTAATTAGCGTTTCAAGTATCAATCGTCAGCTTTTATGAGTTTTAAATATACTTAACGCGTGTAACAAAATCGCACTGGTTTAATGATCCCCAATGTTAACAAACGTGCCATTTCATTTAATGCCGTTTGATTAAGTGACATTTTATTCATCTGATTTGAATAACATTTTAAACTTGCGACATTTTGGGCTTTGTTCACGAAAAAACAAATTCCAGCTATTAATATCATTCCTCCTTTTATTGATGTTATAGCTCGCTAAATACCAGACTGAATAATGATTTTGATACAAATAGTACTGCCATTGAGGGAAATAGTCAAACTGATATTTCATCGAGTGGATGTATCCTCTGCGATCGCCAAAAATCGGCTTTCAGTCAGGGGGGGGGGGGGGGGTGCAATTGTGGCTTAAGCGAGTCAAAAAGTTTTGTTTTGAATTTTACAAAAAATGATGTAACTTCCTTGAAAATTGAGCCAGAAGCTTCAAATAAAAAGCATTTAAAGCCCCCCCCCATATATTGCTTATGGAGGGGGGGTGCGTTCGCACCTCTCGCACCCCCTGGCTACGCCTATGCCTAACCCCATAGTCTAGACACGGGACTCCAGAGGTTTATTTTTACATAGCGAAAACTTCATTTATGATTTCTGTGCTATGTCCTTCTCTTGCCAGCAGATTAGCATGATTAAGTTCGGGGTAGTTCATCTTTTTCATAGATACAACAATAAAAAGTTTAATTACTGCTGAATAGTATTTACCCGAGATGTGTTAAGATTGTTTGAATCCCATATATCCTCATTGCATGCCATGTTGCTCTGTGATACATTAAAACGTCCATCGTCAGTTGAGATCGTTTCGTTCTTGGAACCATTGTCAGCAGTTGACACAGGATCAATTGTCATGCAGACGATGCCCATACTGAAGTTGATCCTTAGCGCATATACCCAAACGAAACCAAGGAAGCCAACAATTGCCAGCGTCCATCGACATGATGGTTCAAATATGTCTGCAGTACATTTGATATGAATATCAATTTTACAGAAATTCTATTCACATATTCATCATATCTTGATATATTAAGTCAAAGTGACTTCAACTGCTGAGGATGCTTCTTTAAACATATTCATTGATTGACACTGACATTGAGATATGTACTATATTAATTCAAAATATATTAACAAGTTTATAGAACACCACGGCACACCTTTTTGCTGTCATTATTTTAGCGTCACCCTGAAATTGATCGAGATGACACCAAACATTCGTAGCACTGATTTTCAATATCTTAATAACAGCGTGAAAAATACAAAAAACTTACTCCTTAATTTTCCTATTTTCCCATTTATTTCCTTCTCGGTGGATTGACTTTGAACAACCACATCTTCATTTAGATTTGGTGGAGTTACAACATAAACTGAACTAGATCCTTGCATGTTAGACTATTTCCCGATATATTTTGAATTATTAAATATTCAATCAAAACAGCCCTATATTCTTTAGGTTCATTAACGTACTCCGTGCCTACGTGTTGTCACAAATTCCATGCCCAATCGTTGTCAGAGACTGTGACAGGATCTCTAAAGTACATTGTACTTTAAGTGCAATATGTCAAAACAAACTGAATAATTTGTATTTTCTTAATAAAAACTGACATTTATACTATATATTTATTTAAGATCTTCAGAAAGATTCGATTTAATAAAACTGTTGAAAGGGGTTTGTTTTGTGCATATGGCATTTGAAACATTCAAATGAATAATGAAATAGACAAGTGATCTTAATTCTAAGGCTAAAACAAAATTATGAAAATATACATTTTTCAATTTGAAATTTTATTAAGTTTATTAATCAAATTTGGACAATGAATGATTTTTTATATTCTGAATGGAATTTGTTTTTAACTGAGTATATATTTCGCCATATTTTCATGATCACCAGGTTAATGTATAGTATATCAGTAATAAGTAACACGTCTGCTTCAACGTTAAGACCTAAAGGTTCCTACATGCTAATTAATACCGATCCAAGTCAAAAGAACCACTTATTTTGAAAATAATTTAGTATTCATCTATTTTCTCTCAAATTAATGTAAAATCTAGTATCAAATCTGTTTTATCTTAATACTGATTTTTAAATATTTTCCCAAATTTTGTTTCTCACTTTCCATAGTGCCGTTAAAATATAAGTGCAGAATCGCAGCATTAAAAGCAAATGACTATATCTGCATGTTGTTAACTTGGCGGGATTAAAATTCCATCATTTGATGAACAAAATCATTTAATTATATATTACATTTATAATACATTTTATTGTAATATAAATCTTGACAATTTTCAAATGTGCATGATTTTCTGTACAACCTCTTAAATAGAGGGTATTTCTCTATATTTATCACATCTGAGGTCATTACCCTTTGGAGGGGCAATATTTTCTGTACATTCTCTGTAAAATGTGGCTATCAAGTTACAAAATATGAAAAACGTTTTCCTAGATCGCAGAAAAGTGAATCTCTTTTTTACTTTTAAATAATTACAAAGCACAGTGGTCAAATCAATAGTGTGACATAAGAAACATAAACAAGCTATTATATAACTTGTTTTAGCTTTTATATTTCCATTTCATCCACCACATTTTAGATATATGGATAAAATAGGACATCTGGGAAATGACTGGACATGTTATTTTTCCCAAAAATATTTTTTTCCAGATGCTAAGAAACTTACTTTTAATACACACCTTCATACTTCTTATTTCTGAAAACTATCATCAGCAAACATTCTAGGTGAGATTCCCCCATTCCTCTGATCACAGGTCTTTAAAATCCAGAATATATTCTTTCTTTTTACCCCCTGCGATAAGCAGTTAGCATTTCCGCGATTAAGAACTCGCAATCTGATTGGATGTCGCAACACTGCAACATAAATCATGTATAAGTCATTGCGCATAATTAGATCATGTGATTCAGTTTAATTGGGCGCTTCCAAATTGGTTATAGCAGGGGGAAGAAGGAGGTACGGATTCTGGATACCTGCTTAGGAGGATGGATTCCCCAAAATCTTCATAACAAGACAATTATTGCAGTTCATTATAATTGCAAAAGTGTTTTCCATTTCATGTTCAAAGTTGATGTGAAATGTATCTGATAGAAAACCTAGTGATAAATATGTACATATAATGACCACTTAGAACATCCCTTATCATAAAAACTGAAATCAAAAAGCAGTTTGAAATCTAAATAAATAATACAATATCAATATGCTTTTATAAATTAATATTATTTTCACTTACAATTACAAATATATGTCAACAATATATCAACAATGTCTTGCTTTTTCCCATTATCATTTTTACATTTTCATCCAAATAATACAGGGTGGGCTAAAAACTATCCATACTTTTATTTGGGGAAATTTTTTTTCATAATGCATGGATTCCAAGGTCATATTCATATTTGAGGTTACAATTTTACAAGAATTATTTATCCTTTTGCAGGAACAATTGCAAAACGCGAATTCTGCATCTACATCAAAAGATATTTCAAAAATATAGGCCTATGCAATATCAAAAACAGTTATGACCAACTAAAAATGTGGACAGTTTTGTCCCATCCTGTGATTGTAGCAAAAAGTTTACAATACAAACATTTTTGTTTGGCAGTAAAAAAGGCACACATTAATACAGCAAAACTGAATGAGGTGCAATTCAGCGAGTTTTAAAAGCAGTATATCGTAAGATGTGAATGCTGCCTTAGAAACACCATCCTCTAACATAATAAGGTTCAAGACCAAGAGTTAAGTAAGAAACCAAATTGAAAATACCCATTGCCTCGTACCAGGGTGGATGTAAACATTTTATGAATGAATGGGTTCACACATGCTCTGGGAGTCTTGCAGTAAGAGTTCTTACAAAGTTGCTATTTTACCAATGGTAACTGTATTAAAAGGAATAAGGAACTAATTAAACACCAGGAGCCACAATCTGTATTCAAAGGACATGATGGATTATGCCTAGGTGAAGGTATTGAACACCTAAGGAACATTTTGTTCCCTTGTGATTACTATAAATATTTAAAATGTAACTTATTTGATAGGTTTGATCAAAGATGAGGTAATATAAAGCAATTGATGGTCCCAATTTTTCTTCTAATTTTGGACATTCACTGGGTGATGTCTTTTAGTCATTAAAAATATAAATTGAACATTAGCCAATAGGTATCATGTAAAGTAAAACTTGCGTCTCTGAAACTTTTTTGTATTTTTGTAAATTACCCTTTTGGTTTTTATTGGGTCATTGCTTTTTTACTCGATTTTAAATAAACTAACAAATCGATTTGTACATATGAGTACATACAAGATAATTTTACTAGAAAATATTACTTTGAATATTCAAGATGGGGAGAGTTGTGTGTTACTTATGACTGAGTTCAACTTTAAACACAAGTGTAATCGTGTTTCTATCCTATACATCTCCTCAAGCATTTTAGCAACTATGCTGAATTAACATGTGATATGGAAGAATACATTCGAAAATAAAAAATAACAAGATCAATGGAAGTATGTAAATAACACATTCAAGTCTGACCAACTAGAAAGTACATGTATTAATAAGCTATGTTAGAATTTTGGAAAAAATATCATTTATTTTAATAAACCAGTTTCTTTCAATGTTGGTAATCCAACATCTCTTTAATATGAACATTCTATCATTCCTTTATAAGAGCTGTGTGAAGAGTGGCAGTTGATAAAAGAGATCTGATTCCTTATGATTGCTTATTTAAAAGCATATTTGCCCAAATGATTAAGTCCATAGGACTCTGTATGGTAGTTCCAGTTAAGTAGCGCCCTCTATTGTTAGGAGCAAACTTGCAGTATACAGTGCTTGCCTCTACACATTTGGTAGCTGATAGTAGCTGTATGCAGCTGTAAATCGCTGTATGCAGCTGTAGGTTGTGCTGTTTACTATAATTTATGCTAAATAACTATAGGTGTCCTTCTGTCCATCTACTCTCTCTAAATACTCTTTTTCTATAAGAATGTCTATACATTTCTGAAAAAAAAAAAAAATATATATATTCATTAATTGTATAGTATATAAATTGTGAGAGCTCATGAACATTTTAGACTATTTGATATATAAAAGGTTTGGGTAAATTAAATATTTGCTATATAGTTTTGAAATCTCGCTGAAGTGTCAAATTGGATTTTGAGAGATTTGCATATTTAACCACTTAGGACTTCCAATGAACTCTATCTTATGACATATTTGAATTCTGTACATAATTTTTTAACTAGACTTTGCAGTTATTTTATTCTATTCGATTTCCCAGAATTTTTAACTTTTCCAAAAAAGGCTGAGCTAAATCTCCATTGATAGAATGTTAAAAATTCTTTAACATGTTGATTTATTCTTATAAGGATAACATTCTAAAGGTCAAAATCCACCTTCTAAATGTCAATAAGATTAACATTAATCCATTTGGAAATACTCAATATATCAAGAAATTAAGTAACTTTCCGTCAATTTTTCCAATTTTAAATGCTGGAATCTAGATCTATCTTAACACATGGTGTAATCTAATTGTCTGTCTATATAGTAAATGGTCAATTGGAAAACAAAAGGAAAAAATGGGAAGGTCAGCTTGAGAGAAACTATAAAAGTTGCTTTGTTGTAATATTTAAAGTAACTGTAAACTTTTCAGTGAAATAGCAAACTAAAGACTTCGTTTTCATTGCCCTAGTATTTTCAATGGATTAATACTACTTGTATTCAAGTCTTTCTTTCGATACAAAAGCCAGGTCAAAGCTTCCAAAAAATTATAAAAATATTTTTGATCGGTTCATTTTTCTATGTGTCAACTATGCACGCTATCTATTCATTCAAAAGTAATTCAAAAACATGTTGATTAAGAATGCATTTGATGTTAATGATCTTTGAACTTCTACAGCATCTTCTCCATAAGTCATTTATTTCATTTTTCGCTTCAAAAGTATTCAATTGAAGTAAAACCTCCATTTTTCTGTTCTATTTATATTTTCTTTTTGAATGTTTATGGTGCCTCTTTAACCTTACATTTACCAGGTATAAAACTTGTATTTGAACAGGACTTATGAAGCAGAACCTTCGAAGAATAACCTTTAGAACAGAAACTCAAGGTCTGAAACTTGCTTGTACAACAAGAATGCTAAGCTTAAAATTTACCTTTATAACAGGAACTCTAGGTTTGAAACGTGATGAGAGTTGGTTCAGAACCTCTCCCAGTAACTGCTGATGCTTCAACATTTTACGCATCTTCATTATTCGCACTATGGCAGCCTAGAAAAGAAAGGATTGTCTTACATTATACAATACTGAAAGGGGGTGAAGGGGTGTGAGAGGGTAAGTCAGATCTTCATAGAAGTAAAAAAATATAAATATTTGGTTCATTTTAATGATCACTTAAATTTGAGTGTTCTGAGGATGTATTGGAAGACACCATATCATTTGACTATGTAGTAATCATAGATATCGTCATTTCGTATTACTGACCTGTATTAACAATTTTCTGTCTTCTTCTATATGTTTATGTGTCACCTCTTGTTCATTCTTCACTTCAGTTTTCATGGGAACATTAATGTTCACTCGAAGCTTTTTGCTGGAAAAAGGAGTATGTCAGTGAAAAACACAAATATATTAACCTGAACGCATCAATAAAAGAAAGTAAACTTGTATATAATAGTTTGCAAACACAAAGGTACATTTAGTAAGTTCTTTCAAGAGGATGAGATTGTTTCTATGTGTACATGAGCTATACTTTTGTTAATTAAAACCTGTGTAAAACCTGATGCCTCTGAGCATACTAAATGTGAAAACTAGCTGAACATTCCCTATATTCTATATGTTTCTCAAAACAACTAGATCCCCCTCTAATGAAACCCCTGCTCACTTTTTGTATCCAGTGTAAAGCTTGATGACTGAATTGGGTGAGATATCTGTGACTGTTTGACAATATTTAGACCTATTTATTGAATCAGCTATGGCTATAAATATTAAGCCATTAAATGTTTTTTGAAGTTTTATTTTTTAATTAGTATCTGAACAAAAAGGCTATTTAATATTGTCAAACATGCAAAAGTCAGAAAAACCCTATCTGATACCTGGAACCATTTAGACACAATGTGAAGACAGGTAGCATCTTACACATTTAACTATTTACACTCAATGTGAAGACAGATTGCATCTTACACATTTAACTATTTACACACAATGTGAAGACAGGTAGCATCTTACACATTTAACTATTTACACATAATGTGAAGACAGGTAGCATCTTACACATCTAACTATTTACACACAATGTGAAGACAGATAGCATCTTACACATTAACTATTTACACACAATGTGAAGACAGATAGCATCTTACACATTAAATATTTACACTCAATGTGAAGACAGATAGCATCTTACACATTTGACTATTTACACACAATGTGAAGACAGGTAGCATCTTACACATCCAACTATTTACACTCAATGTGAAGACAGATAGCATCTTACACATTTAACTATTTACACACAATGTGAAGACAGGTAGCATCTTACACATTTAACTATTTACACTCAATAGGAAGACAGGTAGCATCTTACACATTTAACTATTTACACTCAATGTGAAGACAGGTAGCATCTTACACATTTAACTATTTACACTCAATGTGAAGACAGATTCATCTTACACATTTATCTATTTACACTTAATGTGAAGACAGGTAGCATCTTACACATTTAACTATTTACACACAATGTGAAGACAGATAGCATCTTACACATTTGACTATTTACACACAATGTGAAGACAGGTAGCATCTTACACATCTAACTATTTACACTCAATGTGAAGACAGATAGCATCTTACACATTTAACTATTTACACACAATGTGAAGACAGGTAGCATCTTACACATTTCACTTTTTACACTCAATGTGAAGACAGATTCATCTTACACATTCAACTATTTACACTTAATGTGAAGACAGATAGCATCTTACACATTTACCTATTTACACTCAATGTGAAGACAGATTGCATCTTACACATTTAACTATTTACACACAATGTGAAGACAGGTAGCATCTTACACATTTAACTATTTACACATAATGTGAAGACAGGTAGCATCTTACACATTAAATATTTACACTCAATGTGAAGACAGGTAGCATCTTACACATTTAACTATTTACACACAATGTGAAGACAGATTGCATCTTACACATTTCACTATTTACACTCAATGTGAAGACAGATTCATCTTACACATTTATCTATTTACACTCAATGTGAAGACAGGTAGCATCTTACACTTTTAACTATTTACACACAATGTGAAGACAGACACCATCTTACACATCTAACTATTTACACACAATGTGAAGACAGATACCATCTTACACATCTAACTATTTACACACAATGTGAAGACAGATACCATCTTACACATCTAACTATTTACACTCAATGTGAAGACAGATTCATCTTACACATTTAACTATTTACACATAATGTGAAGACAGGTAGCATCTTACACATCTAACTATTTACACACAATGTGAAGACAGATAGCATCTTACACATTAACTATTTACACACAATGTGAAGACAGATAGCATCTTACACATTAAATATTTACACTCAATGTGAAGACAGGTAGCATCTTACACATTTAACTATTTACACACAGTGAAGACAGGTAGCATCTTACACATTTAACTATTTACACTCAATGTGAAGACAGGTAGCATCTTACACATTTAACTATTTACACTCAATGTGAAGACAGGTAGCATCTTACACATTTAACTATTTACACACAATGTGAAGACAGGTAGCATCTTACACTTTTAACTATTTACACACAATGTGAAGACAGATAGCATCTTACACATTTAACTATTTACACTAAATGTGAAGACAGGTAGCATCTTACACATTTAACTATTTACACACAATGTGAAAATAGATAGCATCTTACACATTAACTATTTACACACAATGTGAAGACAGGTAGCATCTTACACTTTTAACTATTTACACACAATGTGAAGACAGATAGCATCTTACACATTTAACTATTTACACACAATGTGAAGACAGGTAGCATCTTACACATTTAACTATTTACACATAATGTGAAGACAGGTAGCATCTTACACATTAAATATTTACACTCAATGTGAAGACAGGTAGCATCTTACACATTTAACTATTTACACACAATGTGAAAATAGATAGCATCTTACACATTTGACTATTTACACACAATGTGAAGACAGGTAGCATCTTACACATCTAACTATTTACACTCAATGTGAAGACAGATAGCATCTTACACATTTAACTATTTACACACAATGTGAAGACAGGTAGCATCTTACACATCTAACTATTTACACTCAATGTGAAGACAGATAGCATCTTACACATTTAACTATTTACACACAATGTGAAGACAGGTAGCATCTTACACATTTAACTATTTACACACAATGTGAAGACAGATAGCATCTTACACATTTGACTATTTACACACAATGTGAAGACAGGTAGCATCTTACACATCTAACTATTTACACTCAATGTGAAGACAGATAGCATCTTACACATTAACTATTTACACACAATGTGAAGACAGATAGCATCTTACACATTTAACTATTTACACACAATGTGAAGACAGGTAGCATCTTACACATTTAACTATTTACACATAATGTGAAGACAGGTAGCATCTTACACATTAAATATTTACACACAATGTGAAGACAGGTAGCATCTTACACATTTAACTATTTACACATAATGTGAAGACAGGTAGCATCTTACACATTAAATATTTACACTCAATGTGAAGACAGGTAGCATCTTACACATTTAACTATTTACACACAATGTGAAAATAGATAGCATCTTACACATTTGACTATTTACACACAATGTGAAGACAGGTAGCATCTTACACATCTAACTATTTACACTCAATGTGAAGACAGATAGCATCTTACACATTTAACTATTTACACACAATGTGAAGACAGGTCGCATCTTACACATTTAACTATTTACACACAATGTGAAGACAGATAGCATCTTACACATTTGACTATTTACACACAATGTGAAGACAGGTAGCATCTTACACATCTAACTATTTACACACAATGTGAAGACAGATAGCATCTTACACATCTAACTATTTACACTCAATGTGAAGACAGATAGCATCTTACACATTTAACTATTTACACACAATGTGAAGACAGGTAGCATCTTACACATTTCACTTTTTACACTCAATGTGAAGACAGATTCATCTTACACATTCAACTATTTACACTTAATGTGAAGACAGATAGCATCTTACACATTTACCTATTTACACTCAATGTGAAGACAGATTGCATCTTACACATTTAACTATTTACACACAATGTGAAGACAGGTAGCATCTTACACATTTAACTATTTACACATAATGTGAAGACAGACACCATCTTACACATCTAACTATTTACACACAATGTGAAGACAGATACCATCTTACACATCTAACTATTTACACACAATGTGAAGACAGATACCATCTTACACATCTAACTATTTACACTCAATGTGAAGACAGATTCATCTTACACATTTAACTATTTACACATAATGTGAAGACAGGTAGCATCTTACACATCTAACTATTTACACACAATGTGAAGACAGATAGCATCTTACACATTAACTATTTACACACAATGTGAAGACAGATAGCATCTTACACATTAAATATTTACACATAATGTGAAAATAGATAGCATCTTACACATTTGACTATTTACACACAATGTGAAGACAGGTAGCATCTTACACATCTAACTATTTACACTCAATGTGAAGACAGATAGCATCTTACACATTTAACTATTTACACACAATGTGAAGACAGGTAGCATCTTACACATTTAACTATTTACACACAATGTGAAGACAGATAGCATCTTACACATTTGACTATTTACACACAATGTGAAGACAGGTAGCATCTTACACATCTAACTATTTACACTCAATGTGAAGACAGATAGCATCTTACACATTAACTATTTACACACAATGTGAAGACAGATAGCATCTTACACATTTAACTATTTACACACAATGTGAAGACAGGTAGCATCTTACACATTTAACTATTTACACATAATGTGAAGACAGGTAGCATCTTACACATTAAATATTTACACACAATGTGAAGACAGGTAGCATCTTACACATTTAACTATTTACACATAATGTGAAGACAGGTAGCATCTTACACATTAAATATTTACACTCAATGTGAAGACAGGTAGCATCTTACACATTTAACTATTTACACACAATGTGAAAATAGATAGCATCTTACACATTTGACTATTTACACACAATGTGAAGACAGGTAGCATCTTACACATCTAACTATTTACACTCAATGTGAAGACAGATAGCATCTTACACATTTAACTATTTACACACAATGTGAAGACAGGTAGCATCTTACACATTTAACTATTTACACACAATGTGAAGACAGATAGCATCTTACACATTTGACTATTTACACACAATGTGAAGACAGGTAGCATCTTACACATCTAACTATTTACACTCAATGTGAAGACAGATAGCATCTTACACATTAACTATTTACACACAATGTGAAGACAGATAGCATCTTACACATTAAATATTTACACTCAATGTGAAGACAGATAGCATCTTACACATTTGACTATTTACACACAATGTGAAGACAGGTAGCATCTTACACATCCAACTATTTACACTCAATGTGAAGACAGATAGCATCTTACACATTTAACTATTTACACACAATGTGAAGACAGGTAGCATCTTACACATTTAACTATTTACACTCAATAGGAAGACAGGTAGCATCTTACACATTTAACTATTTACACTCAATGTGAAGACAGGTAGCATCTTACACATTTAACTATTTACACTCAATGTGAAGACAGATTCATCTTACACATTTATCTATTTACACTTAATGTGAAGACAGGTAGCATCTTACACATTTAACTATTTACACACAATGTGAAGACAGATAGCATCTTACACATTTGACTATTTACACACAATGTGAAGACAGGTAGCATCTTACACATCTAACTATTTACACTCAATGTGAAGACAGATAGCATCTTACACATTTAACTATTTACACACAATGTGAAGACAGGTAGCATCTTACACATCTAACTATTTACACTCAATGTGAAGACAGATAGCATCTTACACATTTAACTATTTACACACAATGTGAAGACAGGTAGCATCTTACACATTCAACTATTTACACTTAATGTGAAGACAGATAGCCTCTTACACATTTACCTATTTACACTCAATGTGAAGACAGATTGCATCTTACACATTTCACTATTTACACACAATGTGAAGACAGGTAGCATCTTACACATTTAACCATTTACACATAATGTGAAGACAGGTAGCATCTTACACATCTAACTATTAACACACAATGTGAAGACAGATTGCATCTTACACATTTAACTCTTTACACATAATGTGAAGACAGGTAGCATCTTACACATTTCAATTTTTACACTCAATGTGAAGACAGATTCATCTTACACATTCAACTATTTACACTTAATGTGAAGACAGATAGCATCTTACACATTTACCTATTTACACTCAATGTGAAGACAGATTCATCTTACACATTTATCTATTTACACACAATGTGAAGACAGGTAGCATCTTACACTTTTAACTATTTACACACAATGTGAAGACAGGTAGCATCTTACACATCTAACTATTTACACAACATGCAAAGTTCTCCAATTTCATTCAACTCAGTCTGTCTTAAATCTTTTTGAATTTTGTCCATTATTTTGAGGAGAAGCAGGGTGTTTCTGTGAACATTGATCAAATGACTGCCAAAAAAGATCTTTCATTTCTGAGAGGTTCAGGTTGCTTGGGTATTTCAGTCCAATCATATCTAAATATGCTTTTATGTTTGCAATTTTAGGATAAGTGTCTTTTAGGTTTAGGATTGTTTGTATTTTCTCCAGTTCGTTTTGAATTAAAGAGTCGAGCACATTTGGTTTAACAGCGACATCAGTTAACTCAAAGAACATCATGTAAAGATGTGACTTAACTCTAAAATCTGCGTATTGACCTGCATAGCGTGCCATTCCATTTGATTTAATGCCATCATGTACATACCATCCTGGTTTAATTGTGGTATCTTTTGTGATATGTGGCAAGGTTTCAACATAGAAATGATTTCCAGTGTAGTATATGATGGATGTCAGAGCATATAAATTGTTGTTCATTTTAACAAAGTATGGTGTCTTCATATCGTGAATATTTGCCTGCATAACATCATAATCAAATAGAACTGCAAACATTAATGGCTTGTTCTTTATAGTCAGTTTGCAAAGTGGAATAACTTCAATATTATCATTCCTTTGACAAGAAAGACAGCGATAATCTGGTATTTGTCTCATGTCTTGTAAAAATTTTAGTTCTATAGATTTTTGCAAATTCACAATAACAGTTCCATGATATGACATGTTTTCATAGACAAAATCATCACGAGATATTGTCATAACAGCATCAGTATTACGCCTCCTAATTTCAGAATGGCTAACATTTTTTGGACAGTTCTTTTCTAAATCATATTGTAAAGATAGAAGAGACTGTTCTAATGGATTTAATGATCTGTAAAATAAAAGCCACTCTGCAGAAAGGCTAGCTGTTTGTCCGAGCCCAAAGTAAGATGATGCTGTTTCTGATGTTGATAGAAGCCAGTTCCAAAACACCATTTTACTGTCATGGAATCTTCCTTGCATTTTCAGCCTTAGGCATTTAAGCATTTCTTCCATTGGTTTACTGACATTCACTTGAAGTAGTTTTCTTATTTTTTCAGATTTCCGACTGAGGATATGAAGCGTGCCTTCAAGGATTGAATCAATGTGACAGCTATTTGGAACCCCATTTGAGCCCCACCTATATGATTGATACTGGGTGTGGAAATCCTTAGGTACATGTGTAGGTTTTGACTTTTTTGGGGGGGGTATATTAAAATCACCTCGAGTAATCCTTACAATATCTGGATCAATATCATCACGTAATGAATCACATCTTGTTAAGAGAATAGCACTGTCAGCTAAGTTTTTTGATTTTTTGTGAAGAACTGCTGGAATATTTGGCATTTCAGTTTGCCAAACACATGATTTGTGGAAATCTCTTAGATATGTGAGCAGTTGATTCGTGAAGTTTGCATCATAACAAATTTGGAAAATGTTAGTTCCAATCGGAGTCCAGACTATGAAATGGCATTCTCTTGCACCAGTGGCATGCATTTCTAGCATAACTTGAGGTATATAGTATGTTGGTATTTCAGAATAGGGAAATGGCTTGCCATTTTTCCATGGACATTTTATTTCTATTGCAACTTTTGTACCATCTGCAAGTGTAACTAGACCATCTGGAGTTACTCCTAGCCATATTCTTTTCCCACTATCAGCAATCACATAAGTTGTAACTTCATTGAACATTGCATTTATGTAATTGGTGTTAAGGAAGTTCAGATATGTTATTATGGCATAACGTTCACATATTCTGCCCCATCTCATTGCACTATTGGCTATGGTTTCTGTCCATGAACTATTATCTATGTGGAATTCCTTAATTAAATTGTAATACTCAAGTCTAGCATTGGTTCCGTGCATGCCAAGAGTTGTTGCAGCCATACTTCCATTGATTTTACCTTTGCGTAGTGTGAGCCATGCTTCTGAACCCTGCTTTAAATTTCCTGTGTATTTTGTGAAGTTTTTGAATTCTTTTAAAGACTTTGTTTTCATGGTGTCAAGCAAGCCAATTACTGTTTTCTTTGAGTATGATTCGAACATCTTAGAGAAATTTGTTTTTTTTGTTTGATTTGTTTTTCTTTTTGATTTATTTAACGGGCATGTTTTGTAATTATGGCCTTTTGTTTGGCATTTTGTGCATGTCTGTTTTTTCAACCAGTCTTCATTAATTGGTTCCGTACATTGCCTAGCCCAGTGACCAAACTTTTTACAATTAAAGCATTGATCATACGGTGTTGAAAAGTTTAATTTAGGTTTATCACCGCTATATGATTTGAGATATTGACGTATTGCACTGTGGTCATTTTCACTTGGACTAAGCTTATCTTTTCTTATGTAAAATATACACCGTTGTTTCAAGAACCTTTTAATGATATGTCCAAATACAAAGGCAGTTTCTTGTGAATCAAAATCTTGATAACCACACATATCCAGGAGACAGTACCAAGTTTTTCTTATTTCAGTATCAGAGTAGTAAAATTGTAATGCATCTAATAGTGATCTGGTTGTCCACTTGTCTGAGCAAAAATACTTTTGACGTAGTTCATCATCTAATTGCATGAAAAATCCCTGAACAGACAACCAGTTTTGTGGCTGTTTCAGTATCTCCATAAGTTTGCTGGATTGAGTCATTAAAATCTGGGGTGTGTTTAATTCTATGTATGATGTGATTGATCTAAAATTCTTTTTTAATTCTTTGCACAATGTGCCAGACTTCTGTAAAGCCATTTCTACAGGGAAAGATCTTTGTCCAATAATAGAATGTGACAGTGATTCATCATGCCAGTTCACAAAGCTATGTAAAAGATCAGCATTATTTCCGTCGTCTTTGGGTTTTGACCTTCTTTTGAGAGGAACACTTTTAAGATTTGGCAGAGTCATTGCACTGTATGAACCAATGGTATCTTCAATTTCTGAAAATTCACCTCTTAAAAGTTGGTCCTTAGACAGTGTTGTATTTGTTTGAAAATATTGATCAACAGTTGGTTTTCCACCAGCTATGCGAGCTCTTTGCAAGCTAAAGTAGTTCTCCACATCATCTTGAGAGAGTGATTTTGGAACAAATTTAACATTTTCATGGTATAATTGCATATATGTGAACAATCCAATTGTGCCATTAATTGTTCGAATGATATCTGAGAATGACTCTTTTGTGATAAATGACCGATTGTGGTCTCGCAATGAATAATCAGGCCTCCTGTTTGCTGATGATTGTTTTATTTCAGTGTGCCAATCGGAAAAATATTTTTTCACTTCATTTAATTGCTTCACAAAGTTTGGCTTGGGTTTGCACGCATTCAACGTTTCAAAAAACATGGCTGAGGTTCGAATGTATTTTCGCAGCTGAATGGTTTCATAGAAATGGTGTTCAGCTAAATCTTCACTGGTTGAGTAAGATAACAATTGAACGGCACGCTTGACACTCATCTTTGTACGGGCACTCAAAACAATGTGCTTCCATTTTAATGAAGTATTTTCATTTTGAATAAGGTCAACTAGATATGATGGTGAAATATCATCACCCTGAAACTTCATGTGTCTGTTGCTCGATATCAAGTGATTCCTTAGTCGTTTGATTAGGTGAGGGAAATCGGAGAGCCAATAAATTGGTCTACTGTCATTATAGGGATTTGAGCAAACAAAGTTGTTGTTGCTTGAGTTCTTGAAGAAAGAACGTGAATAAGTTGATCCATCGCAGACAGCATACAATATTTGCATCCTTTGTTTATCATTGATTTCAATTTTACTGAGACATTCAACGACCTGCCAAAGCATTTTATCTATTTTGATGCTATTTACTTTGGCAACGGGATATGATGCTACCGGCCAACAAAAATCTCCCTCGATGCTAGTGAAAAAGAATTGACATATCATGTTTGATAATCTCTCTTTTTCAGGAATTTCTTTTTCATCAGATGTTGATGATTGTGTGGAAAAACAGTGTGAGGATTGTGAGCTTGACTGGGAGTGTGACTGACCTTGAGAGGAACCTTGGGAGTTCTGGCTATCAGCACTTGAATCAATATTTTCAAGGTATTCATCTGGGATA
Source organism: Owenia fusiformis (assembly GCA_903813345.2). Taxonomy (NCBI): domain Eukaryota; kingdom Metazoa; phylum Annelida; class Polychaeta; order Sabellida; family Oweniidae; genus Owenia; species Owenia fusiformis. The sequence goes on from CAIIXF020000591.1 coordinate 34,543, forward strand.
TTTAAATTTTCGAACCCAACCAAGTTACCAGTTCGTCTATTGATACACAGACCTTTTTTAACCATAATTTCATCAAAGTGAACCCCACCAATACCTTTACAGTTTCTACGTTTCATTTCCTGTATCATCATTGCAATATTTTCTTGATTTATGGGTTCAGTGTTACATGCTTGCTGTCTATATTGCTTAATTGTATTCCATTTTGGAATGGGCAGAATACTACTTATAGCATCATATCCACTTTCTTTACATTGGTTGGCAATGCGACAACACCATTTTATGGTCAGTGGACTGTATCTCATACCTTTGGGCCTGGGCTTCTTTTTGTTTTTTGTTAATTTAGAGCCTGATTTTTGATATTCCTTCTCTTGCTTTTCTAGGGATATCATTGAATCTTTCAGTACATGGAACAAAATTGAATTGTCATTTAACCATCCATTTTTAGTAGCTATATCAACCATTTCGCCTAATTCAGATGCACTAACCTTAAAATTCGAAGGGGCAGATATGCTATTTGATCTTTGTTCTTTTAACAGTCTGTGTGTGTATTTTAGTTTCTTGGTAAGGTTCTTGTTTTTATTTGTCAAAGAACGAGTCTTCTCTAACATTTCTTGATATGTAAGCACAGAGTAATTTGTCATGTTATGCTGATGATCCTTTACTTTAATCAGTTTTCTTAGTGAGTTTCGTTTTGCATTATAACACGAGCTACATAGGTCTGTTTTAGTAGATTTGGACACATATTCACAATTGGTACTTCTTATACTTGTAATTGTTGCTATTGTTTCAATGATCAGGTTATCATAGGTTTTGCCCTGATTGATTTTTTTAGATTGGAAGTCTTTGACTATATCTTCATCAGTAATACCTGGACATATTGCTATACTCTTGATCTTTGGCAAAACCATCTCGGTAATAGCACTTGTGAACATTTCTACATTGACTGTTAAATTATTTGGGATACAAAAACTCTCTATCAGCTTTTGTCTTATCTTTATATCACATTGCCAGGTGGTATTAATATTTTTAATATGTACATCGTATGATGCTAATGTGCCATTTCCGCATTGAAGTTTAATTTCTGTTTCAGATAAAAGAGCCATGACCCAAGGGGTTCCTTTCAAAGATGTAATAAGTGCAAATATTACATCAGAGGATTCAAATTGGGAAGGTTCCATTTCTAGAGAACAAGAGTGTTGGTGTAAACTCTCCAATATACCTAATTTTGACTTTAAATGGTACGAGGAGGAGTCAGTCATTTTTGGGGTAAACTCAAACACTGTATCATTGGCACTTCTCTCAGGATTATTCCTATTGTTGGATTTAGAAGGATCAGCTGAACTGGATTTTTCAATTGGATCATGTTTAGCCTCAAACAGTGTGTCTGAGTTAGAGTTATACGTTGAATTATCAGAGACCGACTGTGAGAGATTAGGATTTGTTATTTTACATTGCTCAAGTGGTTCTGTTAAATCACCTATTAATGTGTTGTACTTTTTGGACGTTTCGATTAAGTCAGTGAAATATGATTCACATTTAGAGCATGCATAGCCATCAATCTTTTGATCCTTTATACCATCATTTACAAGATCTGTTTTGTAACTACATGGACACACAAATGTTTTTTCAGAAACAAATATGACATGAGATTGGCATTTGACTGTTGTAAGTGTATATGTGCCTTTGCAGTGAACACATTCTTTTTGTGTAAAATTCTTGTAGTTAACTGGCTCAACATTGTCCGGGTTACTGAATCTCTTATGACGCTTATGAGGTTGCTTGCTGTAATGTGAATTGCAGATCTTCAATTCACTAACAATATCAGCATTTAAAATATCAAAATTGATGTCAATTTCATAGAATCCATTTAATGTTCTCAAATGACGTCTGCCCTCATTTTCACAATTTAGAATACAGCAACGACTTCCACCTTCATTTGTGATATTTTTTGTGATAGTGAGATTCGGATCATTTTGTCTATTATCATTCCTATTTTTTATGGACTTACACTGATGATTAAATCTGTATGTTTTGGCTTTGTAAAAGCTGTCCATACTCATATACAGTACAAGTAATGTATCACTTAAAAGAGAAGTAATTGAGGAAGAAGAGTTTGAATTGAAATTCTGTATACAAGATAATAACAGGAGCAATATGAATGATATCTCAATGTGCGCTTGGTGTAGTATTGCTCTATACAAAATACATGGTACTAAGATTACAATACCTGCAATATGGACTTGAATTGATACATTACTTCCTGAAATTTCAAGGAATACAATCCATGCATAAGTTGACATTAAAACTCCCTCGACTGTGCTGCAGTGAAACAGCTTGATTTTGTTATTGCACAAGATGTCTCTTTTGAGATATTTCACTATATTTCCTATAGACATGTCAAGGAGCAAGCACAATAGTTGACCAGGAAGACTATTAAGAATAACTAAATCTTTGCATAATATATTTATATTTGCAACATTTTGAGTGATATATGATATACAAGAATCATACATTTTCTCAGATATTCTCAGTTTCCCTTTCACTGTTTCTTTTGGTTCAGTCTTTTTCAGTGGGATTTTTACTTTGGATATCCATTTTTGGAATTTATTAAGTCTGCTAATATTAGCTCTTACTAGTGTTTTCTTCAACAAGATCATTTTATCTGAGTGATGTTTGTTTGTTCTTTGTTTAAAAAACACCCAGAATGGTGTATTGGTTAAAGGTCTTTGTTGGTCAGACTTTTTAAATGTTTGCCATTTTCTAAAAGGCCATATAAACAGTTGAAAACATGAACCAGTAACACACAGCATATGACAAAACATGATATTTGGAACTTTTGTAATCTCAAGAAAATCTATTGTTGCTAAATAGCAGATTGTTATCAAACAGAAGACTATTGCGTGATAGCGATCCATCATGAGATATATACCTTTGATTGAGTGAGTGTTGATTCTGTGTAAGCTGCTATGTAGAAATCTGAAAGAAAAAATGATTAAGCAATGAGGCAAATGGTATTTTTAAAAAAAGAATCTCAAGTAACATTAGACTATTATGCAGTCTACAGGTTAAACTAAAAATGTATATTGGTAGACGAGATTTATAAAATCATATTTTGCATTTTTCTGAGAATTGAACAATTCAAATTATATGTAGTTTTATTAAAATATAACAACAGTGGAGTTCATCTACTGTAAAATAAACTGATTTTAGTATACAAGTACTGTACAGCCTATTACTAAAATCTAGTATTGCTAGACTACTAGCCTAAGCTAAATTATTCTTTTAAACCATATTTATTCTGCATGCACTGAATAATATAATTATATTGTATAAAATAGCTACTGATACATGTGATTTTAGATACCTATAGGCAGCAAAGTAAGAAAAGTAAAGTGGCAAAGACTTTACCTGGTGAAATGGGTGAGGTGTCTGAGGAAGGTTGAAGTGCTGAAAATGAATTCAAATTATATAGGCCTCTATATAAAATGTATTGAAAGATAAGTTGAGTTTATTTATTGCAAATTACACAATACAAATACTGTCTATACAGCTATACACACAATACGCACAATGCACTGTATAATTAGAATTAGGGGCCTATAGCCTACTAATACAAGTATTTCCAGATGCCGCTAGGCTGAAAACAAAGTATTATGACAAAAACTATACCTGATGAAATGAGTGGCCTAGTGGTGGAATGGATGAACTGGTGGATAAGCTGGTGAAATGGGTGTCTATTGAAGATGAAAAGCTGAAAATAAACATGAATTGTATATTATTCATTGTATTGAAATAGAAAAACAGTGGAGTTGATTTATTGTATTTTTGAATACATATACATGTATACTGATACATATACTTGCAGATACAGCAAGGCTGACAAAAACTATACCTGATGAAATGAGTGGCCTAGTGGTGGAATGGATGAACTGGTGGATAAGCTGGTGAAATGGGTGTCTATTGAAGATGAAAAGCTGAAAATAAACATGAATTGTATATTATTCATTGTATTGAAATAGAAAAACAGTGGAGTTGATTTATTGTATTTTTGAATACATATACATGTATACTGATACATATACTTGCAGATACAGCAAGGCTGACAAAAGCTATACCTGATGAAATGGTAGGCCTAGTGGTGGAATGTGAACTGGAAAAATGAGTGTTGTCTGTTGGAGGATGAAGTGCTGAAAATAAAATAAACATTAATTATATACTATTGTATTGAAAAAATAATTAGTGGAGTTTATTTATTCTAAAATATATTTTTTATAGTACAAATACAGGCTGGATTACTAATTTGTATTATTAGACTATGATTACCAACCTGTAGATTATTTTTAAATTATTGCCTACATTTTTGTTATGCATGGTACTGTACCTGGTGAAGTTGGTGATATGTGAGTGTGAACTACTAGTACTATATAGGGCCTATTATATCAGTATATCTGAAATTAAACCATTTCATTTTTATATACAAGTAATGTTTTAAAACATCTGGAGGCGTAGTAGACTGAGATCTAGACTACAGTTTGGAACAAAATAAATAACAGGTGGATTTTCTATAACCATTTCCAAACCATGGTCGTCTGAAAGCCCATACATGTAGTTTCAAATATTGTCTAGATACACCCCCTAAATTTGTATATACATTTTGTATGATCCCATCCACTGGTGTAAGGCGTCTTGAAAATTTTATTATTTTGAACATGAGAAATTCTCACTTCAGAAATCCACCTGTCAATTTATTTTGTTCCAAACTGCAGGCACGTTCGTAGCCTACATGTACAAACGAGTACTGTATGTCACTTTACATCTACCTACAGTGACCTAGCTAGATCTTTTACAATGTATCTATATTACATGAAGTCAAATATAGAGCGTTCGTTGAATGATTAAACAGGGCTAAACTCTATCAAAAATACATATCGCAGCCAAGCAAAATCATGAGCCCAGCACAGTTCTGAATACCCGCCATTTTTGGAATATTCAAAAACTTGATTTGTAAATGTGATTTATAAGTGAAATTAAATGTACTTCAATGAAACTTTACTGTATTTATATTCTAAGAAGTGTTAACTTTCATATAACTTCAATATGGAGTGCAATTAATTGAATTAGAACGATGAAATGTATACTTACGCGAGAGCGACGAAAATACAGTGATGGATGCAAGAGCGAGTTGCAAGGGAAGCTACACTGCACGAAAACTTCACAGATAGGCTCAAATCCCCGGGAAAATACATTAAAATGTATTTTTCTGCTGCATTTATGATAATATTTAAACAATTTTGCATTGTATGTATTATTTGGATAATATTTGACTATTATGTATTTAATTTTTCAAATTTTATTACTTTTAAAGGGTCGAAGATAAGGTTTTAAACTGAAAAATAAAAAATAAAAATTGAAAATAAAAATTGTTTTAGCGTGGATGAAGAAATATATCAGTCGAGATGGAATATTTTTGAAATGTGTGTTGAGATACATATCTAATGTTTACAAAACAACTTCAGAAAAATAATTTCATCACGTATTTCTTGAGATATACGTGGTTAAGTAGAGCGTTTCGAAGGCAAACAAACGCATCAACAAACTTAAATGTTGATATTTACGTGATTATACTGAATTAGTTAATGGGAAGTTCCAGTCAATTATCACTTGAGCGGAACCACTATGCAATAAGGAAAACACTGATATGCGCATTGTAAGTTTTGGTTAAGTATGTATTAAGTTATTTAAGAAAGAGTGAAGGTTGTGCATTATTTTTCTGTGACGGGTCAATTATTATGGAGATACGCGCGAGAATATCACGTCACTCCTTGGTGGGCACACGGGTGGACGAAAGCTCATTGTCCAAATCGCTCTCGTTTGCGACGTTAAACACAGAAGACGACTTCCCCCTGAGAGAAATATTCACAAATTTCTCCAACTTTGGCCTTACTTGGTGTCAATTTCTTGCTAGAAGACAATACAGAGCCGTATATACGAATGGCATATGGATTTTTCAACAATAAATTAGGGTTGATGCTCATATTATAGTCTGAAATGTCATAATGTGTCATTTCCTGATTTTTTTTCTAGAGATCTAAACTGGATCTAAATAATTTTTGGAAAAGCTTAGCCTAGCGTAAGAGACCAATAGCATAAGGTTTTATTTTTGGAGAAATCTAATTTGTGGCCCTAAAGACTACATATTGATGTGTATTACCACGGAAGTCACATTGATTATTGCTACAGAAATAAATCGTAAAGCTCAGTCGAACTATTGGGAACAAATAAGGTGTGAAGGCAAAGAATAGCAAAGCAATGAGAGGAAAAATCAAGATGCAAAACTATTTTAGGATATGCGTAATGTTGCTGCTGTGTTTAGTTCCAAATATTTTGGGAAAAGCTGTACTTGTTCCAGGAAAAACAGACAGTGGAGATGTAGAGAAGAAACAAATTAATGCTCAATCACATATACTGCAAAATCAAAATTTAAATGACGTTGAAGAAAACGATATGAACCAAGGTAATGCTAATAAAAAAAATTCAGATACACTTCGAGTGGAACCTATGCAAGTGGAAGAGCCACTCAAAAAACTTGACAAGGAAGACCTTAACCCACCAGACCATCTTGATGCAGTTAGAATGGAGCAAGATGGACATCTTAACAAAGATTGGCGCAAAGAAGTCTTTCTCGGGGAACATGAAGATTTTGATCAAAGCACCAGAGAAGAACAAGATCAAAAGTTAAAGATGGTGTTTTACAGGTACATGTAGCCATTGAATTTGTGAAATGTCAATGAATTTTGCTGTTTGAAATGTTCCTGTTGTTGGTTGTCTTTTTGTATTTTTATAACCTTCATATTTATTTATTTTCCTGTGAATTTTCAAGATATATTTCAAATTCTAATATGATACTTGACATCACAATATTAATAGACTAGATGCGAGCAGAAATAATCTTGATTTAGGTTATTAAATATTCAAAATTCAGTACATCTAAAAATATGGTTTCGAAAATTGTCTATCAACTTTGAAAATTTGATTTTTTTGAAAACGTGACTTCTTGTTCGAGTTGATTCCCCATAGACCCCATGTTACAAAATCACAAAAAGTAAATTATCTTCTCTTGTATTGGACAGATAACATTTTCTTTTATTGGACATATTTTAATTTGCATAACTATTAGATACATAAGGGTTATATGAAAATTGAACCATGCAAATAGATGTAATTTAAGTTAACAGGAACTTTCTACCATACCCGCCATGCTATCTGACCCGAATGAGCCACCTGGTGGTGAATCTGGTAACTACCTACTCGCATCTGGGTTATTAGAACAGTTGATTTACTGGTCTATAATGGCTCATGGAGTAAGTATGACCACTAAATTCCATCAACGCTAATGGTTATTTTTCTGATTTGTTTATCATAATTAGAATCTTAAAACAAAGACCTTGATTCTATTATTTATGGTAAATATATGACCTCAGATTTTATTCTGGCCTTTTCCAAAGACCTCAACTTCTAATGTGCGATTTTGGTCTTTTAACAACGAGCAGAATAAAATTTTAGGTCATATATTGTACCATGAATCATAGAATCTCGGTCTTTATTCCTTAAAGAATTTGTGAAATTTAGAAATTTATTTATTGTTGTCAGTATGTTGTCAGTGTATCTAGTGGAACATGTATGTTTAATTATAACAAAGTTTGGTAGGGATATACAGGGAAGCCATCCATCTGTCTTAGTCAGTCCATCTGTCTTGATGAAGTTCAGATACTAGTTGATAGATTTTCTTCATATGTAGTAGAGAGATGTATATCGGTGAATAAATGTATGCAAAAAGTAATCATTTCAAAATGGCCGCTGCTTTAAAAATAGTGGGAATTGTTTGCAAAAATCTAAGTTTTTCATTATCAACCAAAGTAATGAATATTAACTTTTGAAATTTTGGTAGTATAATCACAACATTATATATTTACAGGTCTAGTATTCAGTATTTTTAAGCGTGACCCCCAGTGGCCATCTATGGAGTCCCGTGTATAGATCTCAAATAAAAGACAATTTTGTGTGGATTGCAAATTTTGTATCATTTTTTCTGATTCAGGATTTTGCAATAATTTCCTGATCAAAGTAAAGCCATATAATAATATTATACTCAAATTGAAGCGATCTGAAGTAGATCACAATTATGGTATTGTTTCATAAGTTCCAGTACAACTTTTGGTCCTTTCCCTTTGGGACTCATGCTTAGATAGTGATATCGGTTCTTGAATGGTGGGGGGAAAGGGGGTATTAGACATTATTTCTTTTCAGGTTAGATCACGGTTTTGGGATACATGGGGTTTGTTTTTTCTTGACTGGTATGCACTTAGAGTTTGCTTTTCTTGCTAAGTTCCATTACAACTTTTGGTCCCTTCCCTTTGGCACTCGTGCTTAGATATTCACTGATTCGTGCCAATGAAAATTAAAAATGGCTGTCTAAAGTTGGAATTCGCAAAAATAATTTAGAGATCTCTTCTATACTGTATCAATACCAGTATTGTCTTTATGATTTGTGCCTTTGAAACTCCTACATTAGGTCACCCAAATGTTTAAATTGGTGGAAATTCTGATCTCCAATGTCCGTCTTTTATTATCTGCAAATCATGGGTAGAGAAGACATAACATAACATTATGGCATACAGATTCATGAATATTTTTTTGGGAGTTGCCAATTTTTAGTTTATGACATTCAGATGTGCATTTTGTCTTTTTCAGAGTGGACACAGATAAAGATGCACACATAAGCTACACTGAGATGGAGACCTGGATACAGTCTAAGGTCAAAGAACATTTTGATGAAGCTGCTGAAGAGAATAATAGAATCTTTAAAGCATTAGATACAAACAAAGATGGTAAGACAGATCATTTTTGAACAGCCATGGGAGTTAAACCGGAATTTTCTCCAGAAATGAAGGGTTTCCCCTTTACAAATATTGGTTTCAAATAAAATATCAATACTGGTAGGCCTTCTGTAATTGGCGTAAATTCTGATATATATATTTGCTGCCTTATGTACAATAACAAAACTTTAATCTTGTTTTAAAAAGGCAACCATACATCCAGTATAGGTAATGATACTTTGAATATTTGTTGCAGGTTTTGTTTCATGGACAGAGTACTGTATCCAATTTCTGGTTGCTCATGGATATGACCAGAAAACTTCAGAGAAATACATGGAAGACTATGAAATAATAGAAGTGAATGATGAAGGTATATTGAATCTGTGAATGTCCACACAGTTAGTAATAAGACCAAATGGGTTGACCACATAGAGATTTCACTGTTCAGAAATCTCAATATTATATCAGGATCAGACTTCGGCTATGGTAGACTAGTATTTTCCAAATTGAAAATCTTTGTTGAAATGTTGTGAAGTGTGAAAGGGCCTCTTTTTGCAAGTGAAACACAAATTCAAAGATCTAGTATGAGAATTGATTATTGAATCATTCTTTGCAAATACTGAGGACTGTACAATTATATAGTTTATATGTTAGACAATAAATTGTATATTATTTGAAGAAAGCATTGGTATTTTTATTCAGTACGAGATCATATGGTGAAGAATAAGTTTCGCTGGTCCGAGGCAGATGAAGACCCTATGGACAACCAGCTGAACTTAAGCGAATTTAAGGCATACAGACACCCAGAGCAAAGCTTTAGAATGCTCGACAACATGGTCAGGGATATCCTAGAGAGTTTAGGTCAGTACATTATAATCCATTTGATTTCTGTTTATCAGTGCATCGTGAAAATTCTAGAACACAAGCACATTGCAATGTAGAGATTGCAATGGAACTGTGATATATGTACGGTATGTATGTATGTATATATTTATTGCCCTTTATATAAAGGGGACACATGTATACACATTATGTAAATGTTAAATTGAAAATGATCACTATTTACAAGCAAACAGTATTGTTGCGTTTTGACTGACAGCGACGCCAAGCTACCGCATAGACTCACACTGCCGATGGCATTTGATCACATTAAAATGAGAGACTAGTTTAGTTTTGGGGACAATTATCTTATTCCTAGAAATCTTGCATGTGAGAATCATGATGAATATTCGGTCTGACATTTGTACAAATAATATAATGTAGCGTGTAATCAATCAATAGATTAGCATTGACAAAAAATAGTTCTCATGATCCTTTCCCACATCATTGGACATTCAAAGTTCCAGTCAATAAAACGCTAAAACCTTAGATTTAAATTCCAGATGCTAATCATGATTCAATATTGACGGAGCAAGAGTTTATCGCACTGCCCCCTGGTGAGGTTGAGTCTGAATGGCGGGAATCTGACAAACTCTGGCAGGATGAGAGACGTAAAGAATTTCAAAATACGATTGATATTGATAAAAATGGAAAAGTTACAAAAGATGAGTTAAAGGTAAGGAGAATGAATGCTTGTATAAGAATGTTTGGAAAATAGCATGGGCTAAAAAGTGACTAAAAAGTTGACTGGCTCTATTAATGAAATACAGTAAAATCTCTCCGACAAGGAATAGTTTTCAGAAGAACCTAATATTTTCCATTGACTTACATGTTAACATACCCTCTCTGTAAGGAACACCTGTTAACTGGTAACAATGAACAGTGTTTTAGGGCAAAGTTAATAAATTTACCTATTCACAAGGAACTTGGAAAATGAATATGTGAATGGATGGCTTAATCCAATATGTGATTCTAAAGAGCTTAGTTTAATATGAATCAGATTAGAATAAGCCGAATGTTGACTACAGCTGCGACATCTCTACCTCTGTTAATTACCCCAATATTGTTTTAATTGATCCGTTTTAACAATAGATAATTATCCCATCGAACAAAGTTCGGAGGGATATAGGGAACGCCTCTGTCCGTACGTGCGTACATACATCCATCCATCCGTCCGTCCATCCGGGCAATAACTCAAATACCGTTGGGCCGATTTTGTTCATATTTTGTACACATATACCCAATGGGGTAGAAGTTCTGCTCGAAAACCGATTGATTAAGCTAGAAATGTAAATACAGAAGAAATACATGGCAGCCATCTTGAAAAATGGCTGCCTTTGCACGTCATTTTACGATTTTTGCTGTAACTTGAAAAGTAGTGGAGCGATTTTGTTCATATTTGGTATGTGAACACTTTAAGCATGGCACAATGTCTAATGACATTTTTGGTAGTAGCTGGCCATTTTGAAAAATGGCCGCCATTTTTATGTGTGTTATTTAATATTTTTTACTTTAAGTCAAAAAATAGTGGAGCGATTTTGTTCATATTTGGTATGTGAATACTTTAAGCATGGCCCAATTTCTAATGACATTTGGTTAGTAGGCGGCCATTTTGAAAAATGGCCACCATTTTTTACGTTTTTTTTTCGATAACTTGAAAAGTAGTGGAGTGATTTTGTTCATATTTGATATGTGAATACTGTGTGACACTTCACGTAGTAGGTGGCCATTTAAAAAATGGCTGTCATTTTTACATTTTTTACTATAATTAAAAAGTATTAGAGCGATTTTGTTCATATTTGATATGTGAATACTTAAGCATGGCACATTGTCTAATAAAATTTTGGGGAGTAGTCGACCATTTTGAAAAATGGCCACCATTTTTATGTGTGTTATTTTACATTTTTTATTATAATTCAAAAAGTAATAGAGCGATTTTGTTCATATTTGATATGTGAATACTCATAAGGATTGCATACTATTTTATGACATTTTAAGTAGTAGGCAGCCATTTTAAAAATGGCCAGCATTTACATTTATATGTGGCTACTTAAAAGCATATTACTTATTCTGATGACAACTTGGCTAGTGAGCAACCATTTTGAAAATGGTGGCCTTTCTTATGATTCTTATTTTATTGATATGTAAAAATGCCAGTCATTTCTTTTCGATGGGATCTGCTACGCTTTGGCGTGGCGTTGCCGTTGTTCTGGTTTTGACTGCATTAGATTATGTACAATTTACCAGGGTGCCTGCAAAATGTGTAGCTATGAAAAAATATTTCCATCCTATGTATAGAACTGACCTTTATGTGATTCAATCAAAACTTTGTTATCAACCTTTAAAAGTATAAATCTCTATGTATGTATGTATAAATCCACCCTGCAAAAACAATCATGGTTGAGTGACATATTTAATTTGATGAATTATCTGCACTTTCAGCAATATGTAGACCCACTGAATATCAACCATTCCAAGACTGAAGCAAAGAACCTTGTGGATATTGCTGACACTGATCATGATGAGAAACTCTCCATTGATGAAGTTATGGAGAACAGAGATATATTCTTAGGCAGCAAAATGATGGACACTGGAAAGAGTTTCCATGATGAATTTTGAAATATCACTAAGTTTCATGTTATTCTCTAGCTTAATTGATTTGAGTTATACAAAGCTAGATATTGCTGAATAGGGGAGAAGAGAAACACAGGACAAAATGCTGAATGGGGAGGAAAGAAAGCAATCCAAGATTCAAATGCCTGGAAGGCCTTTTGAAAAATAATTTCCATTTTTACACAATCTAAAAATTGTTAACAAAATCGTTTGAAAGTTGTAAAAAATGTTTGAAAACCTTTGTATGTATGTTATTTCTGTATGTTCACCAAACTCTTGTGATTGAATATTTAAATTTTAAGTTGAGCTGATGTAGGATACTGTTTTTATCCTTACTTGAATTCCATTGAGTGCAGTCATTGAATCCTTCAAGTCAGTCTAAAAGGTATGGCAAAGGTACAGTAATTGGGAATATTTATTTTGCCTTTCTCACATGCATGACAAATTTATCCAGGAATTTAGATATTATTTTTATCACACTTTTTCATATTGCACTTTGAAAAAGTGCCATATTATTATTATTATCTTGTGCTTATGGGTGACGGCCATTCAAAGTGTGATATTTTCAATTGTGTCTTGTTATGCAGTGTGCTGCTATTCAGAAGTCAACAAAATTAACCAATGGGAACTTTGGAATGGTCTCCTATTATCAACAATTGTTGAAGAATAAAGATAATTTTGTTAGTGTGAAGAAAGTAAATGATGATTTAATGAAGATTTGTTTTTTTCTTTATATTCAAGTGAAAGACAAATCAACATATTAAAACGTCATTATATGAGGGTAGGGCTCAAACCATGTTGAAATTTTCCACAACTGTTGATGATTAGACACCATCCAATATTTGTGCAATTGTTCACAAAAAACACTTTTGAAAAAGCACCTTCACTGGGATTTGAACCCAGATCATATACATTCTACCAGGGTTATTATCAGGGGATGTTATTGGGAAGTGTCAACTAGATACTCCCTATGTAAATATAAAATCTGTTGTTGAGATAGTAGACAGCTTTCAATATAAGTTATTTGGAATACGTATACTTGTACTTGTATAGCAATGGGGAGGAACTCTGGAAACAAAGATTAATTCTGCCAATGCTGGGATATTCACAACAAATCAATTCCCTCATTTAGGAAATGAGAAAACATTTCCTTATGAAATGTTCTTTCCTGGTTTCTTGAGAATCCTTCCTCCCCAGTGGTGTTTACGTCGTTTACAACTTAAAATTGCAGTATAAATTTGACTGAAAACTTATGTCGAAAGCTCTCTCATACTTAGCTAAATGTACACTGTTGAGATATACAACATTCTTGAACACTTTTTTCCAAACAAACATTTAGTTATTTATTGTTACATAGTACTCTATGCTCCATTTATCAGTATCAATATCTCTGTTTATTATTCAGCATTCATAGAAACAGTATGTATACCTACTTCATAGTACTTAATGCTACAATAATATTTAATGTGCCATGATGTGTACAGGGTGTTTCATATGTATGCACCCCCATAAACTCATATATATAGTATCGCCAACCTATCATGTTATATATCATTTTATTTCTTATGGAAAGTTACATAGAATTGCAGTTTCAGAATCCAGGGGTGTCCCTGACAAAATATACTTGGTATCAAAGTTTTCGGGTATGGGGTCATTTAGACAAAATATCCTGTACTGAACATTTACCCAGAAACATTCTGACATTCTTTTCTATATCAGCTATTAGTGCTATCCATTGTTGACATTTTACTTCCACTTGTATGTTTACACATAGCAGGGTTTTTAACCAAATTTTTATCATCTTTCTTCAAAGTGCTGCATTGTTGTTGTCTGGTGCTACTGGCTGTAGGTAGGCCACATATTAATCTTGTCATTCGTGGAAAACTGCTTATATACTCACTACTTTTACAGATGCAAGAGCAGACTAGCACCAAGATCTGATTAGGTTTTGGGGATGCTAGGAATATAACTTGGTGGCCATTTTGAATTTTTTAATAAATCTTGTGATCTTTATCACTTTGTGTGTAGCTATATTTTCTCTAAAATTGAAAGTTCGTTGAAACAGGAATCCTTAAACCCTGAAAATAATCAAGAAAAGGGACCAGGGATGATTTTACATAAGCAGAAAGGAATCACCAAACAGATTGAAGTTTCTATGATGTGAAATGTGTAATGTTTCCATGACTACATTAAATGATCTGCTATTTGAGCTATTTTAGTTTGAAATAGTTTTTTATTTATGCATTTATATATTGAATGTCTTATAGTTGAGGTTGAAGTTTGACACAGACCTGTGATCCTATGAGTTGTCGAATTATAACTTATTGCATAATGTAAATGTGAACATGGTGGTAAGATCAGCTCCACACTGAGGGCTCAAGATATGACGAGGTCTTGTTATTATAGTATCTGTCACTACCGGTGGGGTATAAGTTCAATATATTATACAGGCTCAAAATTTTTGTGGTATTTTAATTTCATTTTAATAAAGGTTATGTCTCTAAAATTGAAGTTTGGCTGCTTTGTTTATCATGTCATTTCAGGTACGTTGTATTTTCGTTCCAAATTACCAAATCCTTTAAATTGATAAAGGAATGCAATGCCCAAATACCTGTACAAGCTATTTTCTAATATATGGACCTTTTAAGATTTAAGCATTTGTACAGAATTTAAAGGAAATTGAAATCAACACCTAGTCAATTGACTGTTTATGCGCTAACATGAGAAAATATTTCGTTTTGCTACTGTTAACAATTCTGGTAATATATCAATCCCGATATCAGAATATGCGCGTTTTGATTCAGAGCACGATTTTATTACAATTCCAGTATAATAAATGAGCCATCGATCATCAGAAAAGAGATTTATCACACCCGATAAAACTTGACCTGTAACACAAAACTAAGAAAAATCTCAAAAGATGAATATGGATGATGAGACCTGTTTTCCAATGATTAGGCCCAAATGTATGATGTTTGTATACATTTCATTTACTTCGTCCGTCAAAGTAGAATGCATGAGGCTATTACTGAATGGATTCATAGCCAAATTTAAACCAGTCGAGCATAGAAAAGTCAGGCATTTATGAAGCTGGGTATAGTGAATGTCTGTGCATTTGACGATCCAAAGTTGGGGAATATGCGGAGAGTTGGCTGCCTCTGCGTGCATTAGGGTCTGTTACGATACCAAAACCCCATGGTTGCTCCTCTCCACTGGCCCAGAGTCCGTATACTATCGACCCCAAGACTGACACGGCTGCACACAGGTAGAACACTACCTGCCATTCTTCCCTGGAACCCTTGAAAAAAGAATGTTTAGAATCGTATGTACCCATCATCACCGTCAGATTGCTGGCTGTACTAAAGCGAGGGGAGTTGTGCTACACTAATTAACGTTACACTATGTACACGTGCATTTATTTTGCCTGGACGTGTTCGCGGGATGTTCTTACGTTTACTGTGAGGAGTCCAACCACATTTGGTGCAACCATTCCTGTTATGGTTGCAATTGTGTTTGTGATACCCATCAATACCCCAGCATATCTGCAAGAAACAACGTCAACATGCTATATTTCTGAAAATGTTTTTCAGAGTTGAATTTTGTATATTATTTCTCTGGGATACGTTTCAAACTTTGTTACGTTGACAGTTGACAACATACACTTTAACTGTCACCATGACAATTGACCGACCATTTCTGTCACGTTAACAGTAGACCCCTCCCCGTCAAGTCGGAAGTTGACGCCATACCTGTCACGTTAACAGTTGATGGCATCATGCCATTCCTGTCACATTGACAGTTGACGCCACACTTGTTACGTTGACAGTTGATGTTCTACTTGTCACGTTGACAGTTGACGCCTACTTGTCACATAGATGATTATACTACTGGTCAGTATTGACAGTTGAGGTCATACCGATCACGTTGATTGCTGACGCTATACCACCACACTGTCACTTTGACAGTTGACGCCATACCTGATATGGATGGAGCAATGTTTGCTTCAAATAAAATGTGTTACATGATTCAAGTTTATCACTATTGATGACATAAAGTGGTTACCTTGGTGTGAGATCGACGTGGTTTATCCCGAATCCTGGTCTATTGAGGCCTGTTGTCATTATGGCCAATGTCATGCATCCCGCCACAACGTATCTATGCTCACAACCTAGCTGACTGACAACCAAAAGAAATGCTGTTGGTATCAGAAACCCTAAATGAAGAAATTAGAATGAACAAAAGTTACCGAGCACTTTCATCTAGAGATGAAATGGGCGTGGCACACGAAAAATGTAAATGTCTTCAATTTCTTTTATGAGCCTACTTTTTTAAAAGCCCTAGCTTTGTCATAGATCATGGGCTATTACGAACCTAAAGTTTGGAATAATTTCCTCGTTGCAGTGGTCGTTAAAATTGACCTTTCCCTTAGTTTATCTGCCAGGAAACCGCTGCCTACAGCTGTGAAAAACATGCAGAGGTAGGGCAACGCTGACAGGAAGCCATTCTGAAAATGGGGTGTATGATGATAATATCGATGAAACAGGTTTAGGAGCTATTGAAGAACAAGAAAAACATCGGTGCGCCTGCAAGATGCGCTGTCATTTTATGGCTTATCGAAACATTTTATTAGATACTTGCAAATAATCAAAATTGCATTTTCAAAAAGTGCATTCGAGCATTCGGCTGGGTGCGTAGAGGTTCCTCTGGACAACACATGATGTTGATATCTTTGTGTTTTAAAATGTGGTTCCTCGATGAATTTTGACAAGTTTAGACGATATGTAATCGAAGTTTGGCCTTTTTATACAACGGTTGCACATTAATGAAGGCCACCATGTATACATAGATAACTTAGACGGATACCAGAAAACATTAACAAGACAAATCAGAATGGGGTGATAAATGTTGGGTCCGCGCATTATACCCATTAAACCCAGTATACCGACGCGCATTATACCGAAACCCATTACACCGACGCGCATTGTACCGAAAGGCGTGACCGAATGCCATAATCACTGTTCCACAACTAGTTACTTTGACGGAATGTCAATGTAACAAAGTGGATAAATTCCTGGTTACGAATTTTTGCTTTCTCGATTTAAACCTACTAATAAGTCAAGTTGCAGATTATAATTTGGCCCAAAGTTAGAAAATATAGCCTAGTTTTAATAAGTTTCTTCGATTTGAAATTTGTTTTGTAAATGAAGCTGTAATTCATAAGCCCCTCGCTTTGATTACATTGACGAAAGCCCGTTATATTACCAATGTATGTTACTTTGACGACTTACGTCAATGTAACAAAAGCGATGGTCTAAATGCACAAATTACAGCTTTATTGGAAAATCAAATTCCACACCGAGAATATTTCTAAAAGCTAGACTATATTTTCTAACGTTGTGCCAAATGATAATCCGCAACATAAGTTTTAATCGAGAAAACAAAAAACACATATCCAGGAAGTTCAGTTTTAAAAGATAGAAGTTGGTAGCTTCCTCAATAACAAGGCATTATATTTAGACCCAAGATATTACCTTCTAAAAAGTGTAACAAGTGTTACAGATGCCAAATACTGTCCCTTGATGCTGGTTTCGAAAACATGGTGGCTTTAACAATATGTCAACACTTCTTGTTGTAGTGGTATAGAAAAAGCTATCTCTTTGGAAATGTCCTAACAAAACATTTGGATGTCGTACATCATAACTTTAAGGAAATATAAGCCAGCTCGGTTATCAAATAGCAGGAATACGGTAAATGTTATTTTTACAAACAGATTTGAATTAGAGTAAATAAACAGTGATGTTTGGAGCCTATAATTGAGATGAATGAAAAGTGACAATTCCACATATGCACATTATGATGTGCAATAGCCAAATATGAATATCCGTCCCATTCATTTTTCATGTATTCATTTTCTGTTGATCTGTATTGTAGTGTACATTGTATGTACAATTGTTTTTATTTGATAAATAAATAAAATAATTATAGAAGAAACAAAAGTTTTCATTAGTGGAACATACATTAACAGTTACCTTTCTCAGGATTTATAAAATGCTTCAATGGGGATTTATAGCCCGACCATTTTTAGAAAACTTGAAAATCTCTAGATTTGAATAAAGGTAAATAACAGTGCAAAAACTAAGTTGTTTTGATAGAAAATTACACACAGAATTCAACAGAAGAAAATGTTAGTCTTTAGTTGTTAAAAATCCAGATCTCCTAAAATCTCATTAAAACGAAACCTGAACGACATTTCGAAGCTATATGGAAAAGCCACTATTAGATAGTAAGATGCCTTCACTAGGCTATTCTCTGTACTTGTGTTCGTGCCTCATTTTGAGTAGTGAGTGTAAATTCTTTTCGGAAACATGATTATGTTTTCCCTGAAATATGAATTGGAGATATCTGACAAAATATAGCCTTAAATATAAATTTTGTGTTTTGAACATGCGGAAATATCTTGAACACTTTGAAACTGAAGTACAGTTCCTTAATAGGTCGTTTAGTTTGCTTGTTTTTGTTGTACACAATACTTGTGTTTAATAGCCACGCGTAATTATTATAAGCGTAATCAGATTATTTCAAGCGTCGAAATAGCTTATTTTCCTCGACGCATCTACAAATTCTACACAAACCTATTCACTTACCGTTATATTGAGCGATCTAGATGCGTCAATTATAATTGTTTTCACTCATCGGCTTTAGTGGCCCGCGATACCTTTTATTTCATTCATATTTGAGACGCAATTGATACATTGGCAACAAATCATCAAATGTTCTTGATGATTCTTCTTCATTTTAAAATGTTTCTCCTATCCGATTTTCAAAGATGTGTCTTAAATATTATACTTCACATTGATCACGATTCTTGTACTTTCTGTCTTTACGACCTCCGTTCACATTTGCAAGAGTTGTTGATTGCATTGCCTTGATCATTGGTCGAACTTCGATTCCAACTAAATTAGATTAATCAATTAAGAAATGTAATATCATGTTTATCCAAGCAAATAATTGTAACAACTACATTATTTTTTAGCAGTTTTGACACCTAAGCAGGGTAGCCTAGTGGCGTAGACTGAGGCTACTTTGTGGTTGAACGTCGTGGGATACGGAGGTCCCGCGTTCGAGCCCCAGGTACGGAGTTGTTGATCATTGTCACTACGGACACCCGGTCCGAAGGTCCAACCGTTTACCGGCCCTTGGCATGGGTTGGTTCTCTGGCCGCTCTTGCCGGAGACAGATTGTGAGACTGTGGTTGGTTCCTCCACTAACGTGCTTTAGTAAACTCCGGAAGTCATATAGTATGGTAGCGGGCCCCCACCAAGGGCAGTAGTGGAACGACGCGAATCGGTCCCAGTATGGTTGCCTTGCAACTGAAGAGACTCGAGGAAATCATGCCATTCGCAGTGACCCAGAAAAGACTTTTGCTTCTTGATTTGACGTTTTAATTCATTTATTAACATACTTTATTTATATTACTTTTCAGGCAGTTATGATATTTATTGGTCAAATGAATGAACGAGACATCTAGATACTATTAAATACATCTAGATAGTATCAAAACCATAATTCGATTTGTCGGACATATATAAAATAACACTTGAAAACACAACACACATAGTTGCAATATCCGTAGCATTTGGCACAGTCGGGTCCCATGCGCTATCATTTTGTCGTGCGGTCATCATAAGATATGGAGGTACGGTTGATTGGACCATGGGCTTTCAACAGAGTCAAGAAATTTGCATGGATACTTTGAGAAATGAGGTAGCAACAAAAGGAAACACCAGAAATAATCCAGAAATGTCCACACCATTGTTTTCGTTAGTTATGGCAAGGCCCCGGAGGAAAAACAGCATTCGTGGGTAGTTTAATTTTTGTATCAATTAGTGCCATGACTTTAACTCAACCAAGAACAGCGGGGCAAAGTCCCTATGGGTCCCAATTGAGAATCAATTCAAATCAATCAAATTCAGATTCAGATCACCTGCTAAGCCTAGTATTGATTTGCCCCTAAATAGATATTAAAGGGACGCTGAATATTGGAGTTAGTTAATGAGCACCATACTGCCAATTAAAACATGTATTCAATGTTTCAATATAATTGAACTATATGTAACTGAAATATTGGGAAAAATAATTGATATTTCGTTTGTGGAATGAAAACTGATGATGAAGATAATATCAGTAGATAAAAACTGTATAGCAATTTAAACATGGAAATGATGCCAATTTAGAAGTATTATAGTTAAGAATTTGTGAAATGGTTAGAAAATGAAATTACTTCAGAATTAATATGATCATTGAGGCACACATTGATAAAAATCACACTTGGGTTTGGAAAGATTTAAAGTAAAACAAATGAATGCATTTCTTACTATCTCCATGACAACATATCTTGCTCTCTCTCTCCATGACAACAATTTTGGCCCCATCAGCACAAGATCGAAAATACAGTAATGATCAAGTTCAATAAGAAATGTGAAACTTTACATTTATTTATTTCTACCAATGAAACAATACATACAGTATAAATAAATGTTTACTTCATTGAATACAGAATTTACCACAGTTAAATATATTTTATGAAGTACAGGGTTTACCATAATCAAACATAAATAACAGAATGATGACTTTATGCTCTTTGAAATACAGAAATTGATGGTTAACTGGAATTAAGTTTGTCGAGACGAACCCTCAATCCGAAACGCCTAGCATTAGTTAAAAAGTTTCTGGCCGCAACTGTGATGTAAAGATGAAAGATTTTAAATTAGGCCTAAGCTTTATCTGAAAATACTGTCTTTGCGCGATAAACTTTTGATTTAATACGAATATATAAAAAACAGATTGACCTCCCAGTCTCATATTAAAAAGTATTTAAAGTTTAAATATTGTGGAAGTAAATAAAAATGAATTTTTGATTTTCGAGACTTGTCTGTTCAATGAAAAAATCATGTATAATTTGAACCAAGGTGTATGATAAAGTAATATAAACTAGTTATATGCTGATACAGTAGAATTTCTCTTGGCTTTTCAACATAGCACAATATTTGACTTTTCAGGCTCAACTTTTATTATACTATGCCTATATAATGTTACTGTGCACTATCATACATGTACATAATCATGTGTCTATATGATGTTTTGAAAGAGTAAAAGAGCTAGAATCAAAGCGCCGTTCTTGCGAGTTTCAAATGAAAATATCGAAAAACGCGCGAGTATGAGGACTGCAACTTTTTATGTCTACACTGACAAAAACTTGAAATTCCCGCTGTAAAGATATAGTCCCACGCGGAAGTGCAGGTCATAAAACTAATGGCATCCCAATGGCACGGATTTCGGTACAACGCGCATCGGTAGGCCTATATTGGTTTTCGGCACGATGCGCGTCGGTATAATGGGTTTCGGTATAATGCGCGTCGGTATAATGAGATGATCCCATAAATGTGAAGCAACAACGATGGGGTTGATCAACTCCTTAGACTTGGATATGGGAGTTAAGCGACGAACATCATATCAATAAATCATAAATCAAGAGGGGTTTGAATACTCGGATTCCGTTTGTACATGGTGGAGCTGCCCATTGGTTTGTGCTTAACTGATCTATTGTACTTACTATATGTACATCAAACCTTAGCACCTCTTCCATGTAAAGCGGCATAGACGTTCCAAGTGTATAGCTGGTCCAAGAGTTGCAGCTTTGTGCAATGATGATTGCCCAAACAGGGCGAGATTTGGCAATAGATTTGAAAGGAAACTTAGATTTGCCAGCCATAAAACCAGCACTGGACATCGCATGGTACTGTTCAATAAAGAGTCTTTCCTCTTCTGTTATTCTGGGATGCGTCTTTGGGTTATCGTAGACTAAAAATGTCCAAAGTAGAAACCACAACGCCGTCATTCCACCAAAGAAATAGTAAATCATGGGCCAGCCATTGTCAATGTTAACATTACAGAGGAGTCCAGATAATGCCAAGGAGGCGATATTACCAATGGTTGTGCCTAAAATATATTTCATATCAGTTGCCGAATGACTGAACATCTAACAGGCTACGAAGAGTTACTCCTGTTTGAGACATCGCACATTCATGATAACTTCATAAGTATAAATTCTAGTGATTTAGTTCATATACAAATTGATGTCATTTTGAGTGAAACATGATCATTTTGAAGATGCAAAATGTAGTTCTATACCTGCGTAACAGAAGGTCATGAGCTTACTCCTCTCCATGATTGGTGCCCAGAACGCCCAGAGGGTATGCATCGCTGGAAATGTGACACCCTGTCAGTATAAGACAAACAATTGATGAATATAAATATTAAGAGTTCCCATATAGCTCATAAAGTTTGATTACACGATTAAATAGGATAATAATCACATTCAGAACTACTTACCAAACCTATTCCTATTACGACTCTACACGCATAAAGTAATATTATATTCGTCCGGGCACTTATAGGTGTCAGCAGTGTCGCTATTGTGGCAAACAGCATACCTGCCCCGAATACTCGTTTACCCCCATACTTCTGTGCCATATAACCACCTGGGATTTGAGTTAGAATGTATCCAAAGAAAACAGAACTCAAAAGTTGTCCTTGCGTTTGTTTGCTCCAGTGAAATTCACCATGCTAAAAGAATATACTCGAAGATAACATTTTAATTTGTAGCATTAAATATTAACGTGATTTAACCAGAAATTGCACATTTATTTTGTATGTGTATTTGAACGATTAATATTCAGAAAAATTAGACAAACTTTCTATCATTTCATATCGTTCAATTTGAACCTTATACTGCAGACTATGGGCGTAGGCCAAATATACTAAATTAGGTTGAGAAAGTAATTAGCGTTTCAAGTATCAATCGTCAGCTTTTATGAGTTTTAAATATACTTAACGCGTGTAACAAAATCGCACTGGTTTAATGATCCCCAATGTTAACAAACGTGCCATTTCATTTAATGCCGTTTGATTAAGTGACATTTTATTCATCTGATTTGAATAACATTTTAAACTTGCGACATTTTGGGCTTTGTTCACGAAAAAACAAATTCCAGCTATTAATATCATTCCTCCTTTTATTGATGTTATAGCTCGCTAAATACCAGACTGAATAATGATTTTGATACAAATAGTACTGCCATTGAGGGAAATAGTCAAACTGATATTTCATCGAGTGGATGTATCCTCTGCGATCGCCAAAAATCGGCTTTCAGTCAGGGGGGGGGGGGGGGGTGCAATTGTGGCTTAAGCGAGTCAAAAAGTTTTGTTTTGAATTTTACAAAAAATGATGTAACTTCCTTGAAAATTGAGCCAGAAGCTTCAAATAAAAAGCATTTAAAGCCCCCCCCCATATATTGCTTATGGAGGGGGGGGTGCGTTCGCACCTCTCGCACCCCCTGGCTACGCCTATGCCTAACCCCATAGTCTAGACACGGGACTCCAGAGGTTTATTTTTACATAGCGAAAACTTCATTTATGATTTCTGTGCTATGTCCTTCTCTTGCCAGCAGATTAGCATGATTAAGTTCGGGGTAGTTCATCTTTTTCATAGATACAACAATAAAAAGTTTAATTACTGCTGAATAGTATTTACCCGAGATGTGTTAAGATTGTTTGAATCCCATATATCCTCATTGCATGCCATGTTGCTCTGTGATACATTAAAACGTCCATCGTCAGTTGAGATCGTTTCGTTCTTGGAACCATTGTCAGCAGTTGACACAGGATCAATTGTCATGCAGACGATGCCCATACTGAAGTTGATCCTTAGCGCATATACCCAAACGAAACCAAGGAAGCCAACAATTGCCAGCGTCCATCGACATGATGGTTCAAATATGTCTGCAGTACATTTGATATGAATATCAATTTTACAGAAATTCTATTCACATATTCATCATATCTTGATATATTAAGTCAAAGTGACTTCAACTGCTGAGGATGCTTCTTTAAACATATTCATTGATTGACACTGACATTGAGATATGTACTATATTAATTCAAAATATATTAACAAGTTTATAGAACACCACGGCACACCTTTTTGCTGTCATTATTTTAGCGTCACCCTGAAATTGATCGAGATGACACCAAACATTCGTAGCACTGATTTTCAATATCTTAATAACAGCGTGAAAAATACAAAAAACTTACTCCTTAATTTTCCTATTTTCCCATTTATTTCCTTCTCGGTGGATTGACTTTGAACAACCACATCTTCATTTAGATTTGGTGGAGTTACAACATAAACTGAACTAGATCCTTGCATGTTAGACTATTTCCCGATATATTTTGAATTATTAAATATTCAATCAAAACAGCCCTATATTCTTTAGGTTCATTAACGTACTCCGTGCCTACGTGTTGTCACAAATTCCATGCCCAATCGTTGTCAGAGACTGTGACAGGATCTCTAAAGTACATTGTACTTTAAGTGCAATATGTCAAAACAAACTGAATAATTTGTATTTTCTTAATAAAAACTGACATTTATACTATATATTTATTTAAGATCTTCAGAAAGATTCGATTTAATAAAACTGTTGAAAGGGGTTTGTTTTGTGCATATGGCATTTGAAACATTCAAATGAATAATGAAATAGACAAGTGATCTTAATTCTAAGGCTAAAACAAAATTATGAAAATATACATTTTTCAATTTGAAATTTTATTAAGTTTATTAATCAAATTTGGACAATGAATGATTTTTTATATTCTGAATGGAATTTGTTTTTAACTGAGTATATATTTCGCCATATTTTCATGATCACCAGGTTAATGTATATAGTATATCAGTAATAAGTAACACGTCTGCTTCAACGTTAAGACTTAAAGGTTCCGACATGCTAATTAATACTGATCCAAGTCAAAAGAACCACTTATTTTGAATATGATTTAGTATTCATCTATTTTCTCTCAAATTAATGTAAAATCTAGTATCAAATCTGTTTTATCTTAATACTGATTTTTAAATATTTTCCCAAATTTTGTTTCTCACTTTCCATAGTGCCGTTAAAATATAAGTGCAGAATCGCAGCATTAAAAGCAAATGACTATATCTGCATGTTGTTAACTTGGCGGGATTAAAATTCCATCATTTGATGAACAAAATCATTTAATTATATATTACATTTATAATACATTTTATTGTAATATAAATCTTGACAATTTTCAAATGTGCATGATTTTCTGTACAACCTCTTAAATAGAGGGTATTTCTCTATATTTATCACATCTGAGGTCATTATCCTTTGGAGGGGCAATATTTTCTGTACATTCTTTGTAAAATGTGGCTACCAAGTTACAAAATATGAAAAACGTTTTCCTAGATCGCAGAAAAGTGACTCTCTTTTTTACTTTTAAATAATTGCAAAGCACAGTGGTCAAATCAATAGTGTGACATAAGAAACATAAACAAGCTATTATATAACTTGTTTTAGCTTTTATATTTCCATTTCATCCACCACATTTAGATATATGGATAAAATAGGACATCTGGGAAATGACTGAACATGTTATTTTTCCCAAAAATACTTTTTTCCAGATGCTAAGAAACTTACTTTTAATACACACCTTCATACTTCTTATTTCTGAAAACTATCATCAGCAAACATTCTAGGTGAGATTCCCCCATTCCTCCGATCACAGGTCTTTAAAATCCAGAATATATTCTTTCTTTTTACCCCCTGCGATAAGCAGTTAGCATTTCCGCGATTAAGAACTCGCAATCTGATTGGCTAAATCATGTATAAGTCATTGCGCATAATTAGATCATGTGATTCAGTTTAATCGGGTGCTTCCAAATTGGTTATAGCAGGGGGAAGGAGGTACGGATTCTGGATACCTGCTTTGGAGGATGGATTCCCCAAAATCCTCATAACAAGACAATTATTGCAGTTCATTATAATTGCAAAAGTATTATCCATTTCATGTTCAAAGTTGATGTGAAATGTATTTGATAGAAAACCTAGTGATAAATATGTACTTAGAACATCCCTTATCATAAAAACTGAAATCAAAAAGCAGTTTGAAATCTAAATAAATAATACAATATCAATATGCTTTTATAAATTAATATTATTTTCACTTACAATTACAAATATATGTCAACAATATATCAACAATGTCTTGCTTTTTCCCATTATCATTTTTACATTTTCATCCAAATAATACAGGGTGGGCTAAAAACTATCCATACTTTTATTTGGGGAAATTTTTTTTCATAATGCATGGATTCCAAGGTCATATTCATATTTGAGGTTACAATTTTACAAGAATTATTTATCCTTTTGCAGGAACAATTGCAAAACGCGAATTCTGCATCTACATCAAAAGATATTTCAAAAATATAGGCCTATGCAATATCAAAAACTATGACCAACTAAAAATGTGGACAGTTTTGTCCCATCCTGTGATTGTAGCAAAAAGTTTACAATACAAACATTTTTGTTTGGCAGCAATAAAGGCACACATTAATACAGCAAAACTGAATGAGGTGCAATTCAGCGAGTTTTAAAAGCAGTATATCGTAAGATGTGAATGCTGCCTTAGAAACACCATCCTCTAACATAATAAGGTTCAAGACCAAGAGTTAAGTAAGAAACCAAATTGAAAATACCCATTGCCTCGTACCAGGGTGGATGTAAACATTTTATGAATGAATGGGTTCATACACGGTCTGGGAGTTTTGCAGTTAGAGTTCTTACAAAGTTGCTATTTTACCAATGGTAATTTTATTCAAAGGAATGAAGAACTAATTAAACACCTGGAGCGACAGTTTGTATTCAAAGGACATGATGGATTATGCCCAGGTGATGGTATTGAACACCTAAGGAACACTTTGTTCCCTTGTGATTACTATAACTATTTAGAATGTAACTTATTTGATAGGTTTGATCAAAGATGAGGTAATATAAAGCAATTGATGGTCCCAATTTTTCTTCTAATGTGGACATTCACTGGGTGATGTCTTTTAGTCATAAAAATGTAAATTGAACATTAGCCAATAGGTATCATGTTTGTATTGGGTCATTGCTTTTTTACTCCATTTTAAATAAACTAACAAATCGATTTGTACAAACGAGTACACTG